>JAQQZY010000005.1:38236140-38252262 GCA_030068375.1 Ostorhinchus rueppellii
TTAAGTAGCTGGGATAGGCTCCATGTGACCCCCGTGACCCTAGTGAGGAGAAAGCGGGGACAGAAGATGGATGAATGAATGTTTTTGGTCCACGTCTGACCAAAATACCTCCAGACGACAGACACTGATCCCCTTTTCGGTAAAAGTTCCTCAGTGTCTTCAACTTCCACGTCTGGACCAACTTCTGCCTGAGAAGAACTAGCCATTTTAACAAATGACCACGCCAAACTTCTAAAAGTTCTCTGCTTGTGTTCTGATCAATGCAGGTTTAGCGGTGCAGCAATGAAAAAGGTCCCCTGTGAAACAATTTACCACCGCGTTGTTCCTGGACATAATTGGGCTATTTAAACTGGTGTTGCCGGTTTATGAAAAAATAATATCATAAGAGAAATAAAAACCGGTTTTCGGTACGAACCGGTATACCGCCCAGCCCTAATCAGTGGGTCCATAAGTCCGTTTCCATGGACCAGCTCAGAACATTCCAGTCCAAACACAAACATGTCCATGTGTCTTTTCCAGTCCAGTTCTTGTCCACTGTCCAAACCTAAACTCTGGCTCTAGTCACAGATCACCATGGCAACAGATTGGTGTGGTGGACGTCCACAAAATGAGTCCAGGTGCAACAACCTGAAGAACATTAGTTCCACCAGGTACATGTTCCAGCCTGAAGAACACAAACACACCAGGACCATTAGCCCCTCCCCCCTCAGTTTGACTGACACTGCTGTGGCCTCTAATAAAGCAGAACACACAGTAAATAAGCTGTAAATACTGATATTAAAGCAGTCAGTCTAAGTTACAAAGCACTCACAGGTGTCGAAGCCTGTTCTTGTGTTAAAGCTGCAGCTGTCACTTAGTTTTGTTATTAATTTCCTGTGTTCCATTAGATTAAATGATTATTTGAATGGGATAAAACATAGTATAAATGTGAAACAGACATGTGGAAATGACAAACTGAAACAAGAACCACAAAAAGTATAAAAGGAAATGCTTACGTAGATATAAAAAACTATGTAAAACGTAAATATAAAACAAAAGTCAACATGGAGCTAACATCCAACTGTAGGTTGATCATCACGTGCGTCACAATAAGTGTCCATGTGAAACATAACAGTGGTGGAACCAATGTTGAACAGACATGAAGGACACCAAGGTTCGACTCAGGACAAATGGAATCAAATCTTTTTTTTAATTGATATCAGTTGATTGATCGTTTCAGCTCGAGTAATAATATTTCACCATAAAAGTACTTAAATGTGTCGTATGGACTTGGGCTGGGCCATATGGAAGAAAATCATATCACTATAAGCGTTTTCAGATCGGACAATATCAATATGTATCATCAGATAAACCCAATCACTGTTTCTGTCCTGGGGAAGTGTTCCGTTCTGTTTAGTTAGTTGCAAAGACATTAGAAGGTTATTTTAAATTGAAGTCAGATTTATTTTCTGTTGGAGGTTGAACATGTCGGATGTGCTGAAGAACATGATCCGACTGTTTCAGGTGAATCAAAGCAGTCCATAGATTTCAAACTAAACTAAAGGTCAGGTAAAAGCTGTCTAGGTTTAGAGAACACAAACTGAACACATTACATCTGTTGGTCCACGCCAAAGAAACCCAACTTCATTCTAAAAATCAATCTGTAAATGTTCACGTTTTACAAGAGAACAGGAACAAAACGGACAAATACATTCTTTTGTCAATGTCACATGAATAAATGAAAGTAAAAATACAACATTGTGGACAGGTAGGTGTCAGTGTACCTTACATGTGTTATGACCTCTGACGTGTTACCAGGAATAGAACCCATGTTCTTAAACAACGCCCAGGGTGTATATGTGGGGGTGTGATCTGTAAACTGTGTAAACCAAACTTTAAACTGAACACACTTTGAACGTCCGGCTCCCTTTCTTCACAGACTCCAGGCCTTTGTTGGGTACACCTCTGTACTGTGTTCACTGGGGCCGGTATCATGGGCAGTTTCCATAATCAGTTCAATTTCAATTCATAAAGTTCTGAATCAATTAATCATGATTCAATTTGATTCAGTATTAATTGATTGATTAAGATTAATTTAGTTTTACCAAAGTACAATTTTGAGCTGTAACCGAATTATTTAACTCCCACAGTCATAGAACACATCAATACTGGATCAATATTGATATTATAAAGGAAATAAATCTGACATTTGATCAATAAACAGATGAATGTGAATGAAGCTAAACATTAGTGTGTGTACAGTGGATCAGAACAGACTTCTGCCTCTGGGTTCAGTTTGCTGCCTGGGGGGGGCAGTGGTATGGGTCCATCATAGTTCCTGTTAGTATCAGCTGTGGCTGAGGATGGAGTTAAACTATCACCTGAGTTTGGATCCAAGTTCATATTCCTAGAACAACTGGCTTCCTTGACCCACCTCAGAGAACCTCCAAGTGCCAATTCTACCGCACTGCGAGTTTGACTAAAGCTGGGAGGACCTCCTGTGGAAGGATTTACCCCACCCCTCTTCCACAGCCCTCCTGGGTCAGAACCGTTGCGAGTGAGACTGACTTCCCCAGGGGTTCAAGACGGTGCCGGCCGCGCTTCTGCATTGACATTATCTGGGTCAGGGACTTGTGATCCGGCTCTTAAAGACCGATTTCATCTACTAATAATCAATTACACAAAACTAAAACAAAATCTCTCTCTCTCTCTCTCTCTCGCTGCACTCACACATAAACACTTCTGTCCACAGTGTTGTGACTGTTCTCCTGACTTACAAGTTTTCATTCACCACAGAGATACAGACAGAAGCTGCTGTCTCCATGACAACAACCAGTAGCACACACAAACTCCTCCTTTAAACAGGGCGGTCTGTTAGATTTAGCTCCTGTGGTCATTTGTGTTTGGGTTATTTCAGCTGGAACACTACAGACATGTGTCACCTACTGAAGCAGGTTCAACAGATAGAACATGTTCACAGACAGAATGAGCTGTTCACAGTTCCATCATCAGTAAAACACTGAGTTCAGTTCACGTTCTCCCAAAATATGAATGTTGTAATTCAAAAGTAATGCATTTTTTATTTACTTACATTTTTATCTATGTAGTCTACTTAAGCATCAGGAAAGTATCGGGGAAATGGTCAAATGAATATGTTGGATCTGAATTGGTCAAACACAGATGGATCATCCCTAGTTTCCAGTCTTTGCAGACGTGCTTTAAAGCAGCGTTTACACACTGGGGTTTCAGTGGCAACAGGGTTAGGGTTAGATACTGAAGTATCTCCATATTGCACTTCGTGCACCTGGTTTTTCAATGAGTTGCAGCGTGACAGTTGCAGTAGCTGTCATGGTCTCCCTGGCCCAATCCCAATTAACCCCTTACCCCTCCCACTTGGCCCTCCCTCTTGAAACAGAGCTGTAAGAGGTAGGGGTTGAAACATGCCCCAATGAAATGGGACACACTTAACTGCCTGTTACGTCATCAGCGGTCATAGATGCAGCTATAAACAAATGTGAAAACTTTAGCCGTTTCTCAATACCAAGAATGCAGAGTACAGTCTTGGCAAGAACTGTTACGGACCAGGAATGAACCCAAGCGCAGATCAATTGTAGAAAATGAACAAAGTTTATTTCACCCAACAATGGGCACAGTGAAGATACAGACCACAAGGGTTATTGACCAAAGTCCGATCAGTCTCTTCGGTCACGCACTTCCTAGTACGGACCCAGGGGGCAATAGTCTCCGAGGACGGGGGCTGAGGCTGGGGCTTAGTCGGGGTCGGTCCGGGGTCTTTAACCTGGGGCATACGAGGGGCGTCCAGAACCAGAGGATGAGGCGGAGGCGTAGTCAGGAGACGGAGCACAGGTCGGTACACAGGCGGGCTAATGCGATACTCAGAGTCGGGCGAAGGCGGTTGGATCACAGGGGGGTTCAGGCTGGAGACTTAGTCAGACGAGCAGGGATCAGGAACGGAGACTGGCAGGCAGGGGTCAAACAGATCAGGTCACAACGGAACAGACAAACAGGAACTTGGAATAACGCGAGATAGAAGCACTGGACTTGACTACCTGGCAACAAGGGACAGACTGAGACAGGTTTAAATACAGCATCAGATCACGTAATTAGGTCAGGAAACTAGATCAGAGGTGAGGGAGACAGACAGAGCAAAGATGTGACAATTACCTTATTTATTTATTTATGATTTTGTTGGTTTTTTTGTTGATTGTTTGTTCTGTTTCATTGTTGTTGTTATTCCCCTGTGTTTTGTATTATATTTGTGTCTGAAATAAACTAAACTAAACTAAACTAAACTAAACTAAACCAAACTAAACTAAACTAAACTAAACCAAACTAAACTAAACTAAAAACAAGCATCTGCAGCCACTGATTTTCCAAACTACACAGATTTTATTGATGAACTAATGTTGCAGATGACAGTATTTCTATGTTCAGTACAGAGCCTCTGAACATCCAAATTCTGAAAAGCTGAGAAATTCTATTTTGCCTAAAATTTTCAATATCGACGCCTTCTTAAAATAATAAAATAAGTCATTTTTTCAGATTTTTCAGGAAACACAAAAAACTGAACCATTTGTTGAATATATGATATTATTTGCAATTCTGATCAAAACAGTTATAACAACAGATGACTATTGACATACAAACAACAAGGTCAGTCAAATATGGAACATGAGAGAATTAAATCACTTAGGCAAATTTTTGGTCAGTAGAGTAGCTTGAGGGATTTAATGTTATTTGGGGAAAAACTATTAGTTGTTACATCTTTAACTATTAGAATTACAATATGTATTTATTAAAAAAACATTTAAAGTTTGTAGATTTTGACATTTTACAGACATTAAAGAACAAAACTTGAGCAAATATGCACACTGATGAGTTAAAATACATTACATTATACATACATTCACATTTTTCTGTCATAAAATTAAAATAAATAAATAAAATAACTGTGATAAATCATGACTCCAGAACTTTTCATCTGGTTTAAGAGTCAAACCACTGAATCTGACTGTTATGAATGTAAGAAAACCCATAATATGCTTATGTAAACGGACCCTAATCCAGTAGTATTTAATGACACTACAGATGCATCCACATCCACACACACTGTGAACCCATCACATTTACAGTCGCAGTTTGTGCCTCTGAGCTGCGGCGTCACCACTAGATGGCTCTGACAAACTAGTTTCCTGAGAGCAGAGGGAGTAGATGATGGCTGAGGGTGTTGCAACCTGCTGAGATGGTGTTTGTAATCCTCTTAGCTTTTTATCCATCAGAATAGTATTAGATGCTTGAATCATTGCTGCATGTGAGATCTGGTGCATGAACGTGAAGTGAGAACAAAAAAAATCCTTCAGTCTAAAGGTGAGGGTGATGTTGAACATGTCATTTTATTGTGTTTTTACAGAGTTCCATTGTGAGCCATCAGAAGGAAAGTCACATTAGAAATAGCATAAGAAGACACAACGTATAGATCCAGATGTTCCTCTATATGCTGCATGTATTTGTTGAATTGAAATGTGAATGGATGCTCTTCTAAAGCTCTCTGTTCTCTTTTGTGTGTTTTGTGTGTCCTTTTCCCTCTTCAGTGGAAGCTTCTTTCACGTCACAACTCTTGACATTCATGTCGCTTAATTAACAAAGTTATTTGCATATCTTTCATCAGATAGATAAGGCATTATGTTGTTTGAAGATTCTTCTGAGGAATAATTGAATGTGACACTCATGCACTGCCTGTGCACTGTTTCATATCTGATGTTATGGTGTGAGGTTCCACACCTCAGGGCAACACAGATGATTTTAGTTGGGTTTCTCCTCCTGTGGATGCATACGGCTCACACACAGATAAAGAACATCTGCAGAAAAACAGGCTGAATAATAGGTTTTTATCTCCGCCAAGGTTATGTTTTTGCAGGGGTTTATCTGTTTATCTGTTTGTTTGTGTTCAAAATAACTTGAAAAGTTCTGATTTGGATGAGTTTTTCAGGAATTGTTAGAAATGGGATGAGGAACAATTGATTACATTTTGGTGGTGATCCGGATCACCGTCTGGATCCAGGAATTTTTTAAAGGTTTCTTTATCATTGGGAGATAGGGTGTGACGGCACTGAACTGCATATGAGGTAATTCAGCGCCATCTAGTGGAGGAAAGTACAAACACTACCTTGGCGGAGGTCTGCGCTCTCCAAGTGCTTTCCTAGTTTTTTTTTTTTTGTTTTTTTTTAAGATTTCAAAAGTACAGTTTATTTGTAAATGTGAGTGCTCAAATGATTCATATCTATTCGATGCCTTCATATTTCAGTGCAGTAAAATGTTTAAATAATGTTTAAAACTTATATATTTCTCTACTGCAAGCATTCAGAATCCACAAAGAAACTAAAAGTTCACAGTGTAAGTTCAACTGAGCAGAATAACTGTGACATTAAATTAACGTATTATAATCAAATCTGGTGAACAGGTGTTGAATATCAGAGTGTGCATGTGTAAATCTGTGTAATACCCCAATGCTTTGTGTAAATATTAGAATTTCTGATTTACTGGCCTGTTTGTGTTTCACAAACAAACTGAATGCAGATTTTATGCTACATTAACATCACATTATTTCCGGATAAGCTTTGTAGCACACAAATGAAGGCTGGGAAAAACATAATGTAGCTTCCAAGTCATTTTGCTCATTGCTTTTCACTCATGCTATGTTTATTTTTTAAATCAGTATCAAAAATAATTAAAAACAGTGTTAGCAGCATGAGACTACATTAAAAACTAAATAGATAACTCTGAAGAAATAAGAATGCAAAAATGACTTTGTAAAAACAAGTGATAAATATTAAGAGAAACTCAGCTCTGTTTTATTTACAACAATGAATTTAAGAAACATGAACCATTATTGTTGAGATATTCAAATGTTATTCATAAAACACCAAAGTGAAGTGAGATATTCACTCAATTATTCTCCAAAACAAAAACAAAAAAAACAAAAAACAATGCTCTCGCCTTCACGCTGACATTGTTGCTCATTATTGTGTGTTATTTGCGTAACTTGGAGCCTCACAGCAAAAATCAAGTCAAAAATCCTGACTGCTGACCTTGGGAGTTGGACTTCAGAGACTGGCTGGTGGCAAAGGGACGGTAACCTCTCTGTGGGGAAGTGAGACTTGACAGGAGACGACAAATTGTAGTCTAGGCTGCTTCTGTGCATCTGCCCTGGAATAAAGCTCTAAACACAGCGTGTATCTGTATCTGTAAGGTGTAAATGTATTTATAGTATATGGTCCAGTATCGTGTTGCACTGATCCTCCTCTGTCCCATCATGCATCTGTGTGTCATAAAGCAAATCTAGCAGACTGATATTGTGACAGTGAACAAAGCCACATACTGTTTAGGGAATTATGATGAAAAAAATATCTAAATATATATATAATTAAGTAAAATATATAAGTAATTTTACACCAAACCCTTTTTCTCATCTGGATCAACCTTAACTTTCTCTTAACTCCTTTACAAAGACTTTACAAAGAGAAAGATCACAGTTGTGTAATTATTTATGACATAACATATACAATTCTCAGATGTATTCCTAAGAGCATGAATAAAATACAATGAATATTAGTTTATTATTGTACCACGTCACGTTCAGTGTGTCAGAATGTGTCAGTGGAGGTTAGCACAACTTGTATCACTGTAGGGTACATTAAAAAAAACATGTCTCCTCTCATTTTCTTTTCCATTTAGATTCATGTCCTTACTGTGTCAACATGTCCCTCTCTTCACTTTTTAATATGTTTTATGTGAAGGCAGGTGTTGGGGCTGATAAACACACAGATGCAGGTAGTGGATTCAGTCTTTTTCTATGTCACATCCTGTCCTCGTCACTTGTTAAGGCTGAGCTGCCTGTAATACCTGCACACATCAGCTGTGTGGGTAGCAGGTGACAAATTTAGATTGAGATCCTGTTTTTCCCTGCAGTGCATTCTAATATGTAGCTCTATCTGATGCGACAGTCTCACAGGGACTTCAGAGATAAATACCCTCCATTTGTGTAGTGGCACATATCCGTTTTCCATTAGTTTCGTGGGCTGACAAGCAATTTGGCCCCAATCTAGTGACCCTGTGAACTTCACTCATTGAACCTTTAATTCAGTTTAACACATTGAGTTGGAGCTGAATGTTAGCTGATGTCTACGAGTCAATTACAGTCAAACAAAACACACGCCTAAAATCCATGCACTGTAAAAAATAAAACGTTGAATCAACTTAAAAAATTTTCTTCAATAGGTTACACATCAAAAAATTTGTTGATTTAACATTCATAATTTTTAGATTTTTAAAAAAAAAGTTGAGTCAATGTTTTACTTTTTACAGTGTGCAAATGAAAGCTTGTTCTAACTCCATCCAGGAATGATCATTCTAACTGGAAAAACGGTTCACATTTAATGGTGTTTTTGACATTAAAAGCCATCCTATTATATAAGCCAATATCATCAGATTGATCCAGAGCGATTTAGGACTAATCCTGCTCACATTGTATTAGGAGGTCCAGATAAGGTATGTTGAGTTCACTGACCCCGCAGGCGAGTCAAGACCTGGACTGATTATTTGGTGTGTTTAGAGGAAGGGGTGTGTGAGAGAGGCAGAAGGGGGAGTGAAGGGACGGGGTGTTAGGCTACCGGCTCGTGCGTATTGGTGCCGTTTTGTCCTTCGAGTGCGCGCCGCTCCACTGTGCGTAAAGGTAGCTGTTGATCACAATGTGCCAACTGAGCCTTTTTTCCATTTCATATGGACTTTTCCGTTTCCTCCTCGGAAGGAATTCATTCCAGTAACAGGACACTAATCTATTTTTTGCCTTCCGTCCTCACCAAACAGTCAGATGCTCGGAAGATGGACCCTCAATACAATACCACGGATTTTAACGCCATGAGCGGAGCGAACTGTTCCACAAACTGCAGCGACGACTTCAACCAGTTTATCCAGCCGGTGTGGCAGATCACACTGTGGGCTGTGGCTTATTGCAGTATGGTCGCAGTGTCCGTGGTCGGCAACGTGGTGGTCATTTGGATTATTCTGGCGCATAAACGCATGAGGACCGTCACCAACTACTTTCTGGTGAGTTCATCTTTTCTTCCTCAGTGCGCTCGGGTGTGACCACAAACTAGAAATAAAACAAAATGCACCGCTCAGGAAATGATAGTGATAATGTGACTTATTCTCGATTAAGTGTAACTGAGACTCTGTATGTATTCATTTCACCTGGTCAAATGTGATGTGTATAAATGGGAATAAAAAGAGGAATGTGTCTGAAAACAAAATGATTCCAACTTTATGGGCATCAGTGTATTTGCACAATTACCCCTGGTGTCCAGTTTGAATAGAAAAGTCTCATCTGGAGGTGTTTTGCCAGAGTCTCAGACCACATCCCCCTGTCTTCATCAGTGGATGGAGGTATTATCATGTGGAAAACCTGATTGTCTGTTATGATAATCTGTGACACATCACATTTTAAAGACTAACATGTCAGAGTATTATACTCAGAGATGAGAAATTAAAAGTATTAATATCAGTGTTTCATAAACTGTTATTATGAATACACAATTTAGTTGATTGCTCATAATTGGGCAGAATTGATGCCCACTGTAGCCACAGGGTTACTGTGTTTAATCAACAGGATGTTTATGATTTATTCAGAATATGATGGTCTGTGTGAGTTATTATGAGTAAGGGCTGAGGGCAGTCCTGTTATTACCTGCACACGGAGCCGGTAGAAGGGTCTGTTTGTCTTTGAAGGGTCTGCATTTATTATTTAATCACTGTGGTTACATGTAGCATGTAGGCCTACTACATACAGTATATACAGTCTTCTTCTTTTTTTTTTTTTTTTAAAGTTTCATATAAACTGTTATCATCATCTCCATCCGCTGCCCCCTTTTTAAAGACTAGTAAAGGTCCAGTGTGCAAGGTTTAGGGGAATGTGTGGTGATCAAAATCCAGCAATGGACAATCTATATCACAATCTACATCATAAAGTCTCACAGGGTGTGTGTGTATCGGCACAATTCTGACAAATTGAGATATTTCTACCCAGCCAGTTTGATATCTACAGTTGAGAAATAGTCCCATCTCCACATTAAATATCTTGGCAATTTGATAGGACCAATACTAGATATTAGTCATTTTGGAACACAACAGCCTTACAATCACGGTAGCACAGAACCACACTGCATGATGGGAAATGAAGTTAAAAACTGAATTTACCAGTACTCTCACAGTTCCAACATATCAGAATTAACATTAGTGTCTGCAGCCTGTGTGTACTGAGTGACATGAGAAAGAGAGCAAGAGAGAGACTGATATATATAACCGATATTTATGGAGAGAGATAGGTAAGGTACATCCTGGTACTTATGGAGAACTCCCGCCAACCCCCACCCCCACCCCGGTAGAGATCTTATGATTCACTGTTGCTCATGAAGATAGAATCAAATATTTGTACCTCTTCTCATGAAATGATTGTGACACTGTGATTTATTATTGACAGATAAAGTGTAACTGAGACACAGTGTGTACTCATTGTTCCTGGTCTAAGGTGGTATCTGATGTGTATAAAAACAGGAGTGTGTCTGAACGCCACATTTTTCCAACTGTATGGGAGCAGTGTGCGTTTGTCTTCTTCTTCTTGCCTGCAGTTATTTTCCATGACTGGGTTATTGTTTTTCAGGTGAATCTGGCTTTTGCTGAGGCTTCTATGTCAGCGTTCAACACAGTCATCAACTTTGCCTATGCTGTTCACAACGAATGGTACTTTGGTTTGGTTTACTGCCGTTTCCACAACTTCTTCCCTATCTCAGCCATATTTGCCAGCATTTACTCCATGACTGCCATAGCCCTGGACAGGTACTGTATGTATGTGCATGTGTGGCTGCTATACTGTGTCTTTATATAATCGTCCCTTCTCTGAGTTCATCTTAAATCTCAAGTATCTTCGCAAGTCTGAAATATGACTGAGAGTGTGCACCTTAAGGCTACGTAGGCTGTAAAAGCATTCATACACTAGCAGTGTAATGTATAGGCTGTTACATATTATACTCTGCAGATGTGGAATCATTTACACAGAGTACTGTGGTAAAACAGACCAATCCTTCTGACTCACTTTAAAGCCCTTGTGACTGATTTGGACTAATGTGAGTGCATGTTTCCTCTGACTACTTGTGTGTGTACATTTGGTAATATATGTATATATTATTGTATTAAGTACTGTATGTCTAAGTAATTTAACCCATGAAGACCCAGAGTTACTTTTGTGGCAGTTTGTGGCATCCACCATCAACCAAAAGCATCTGATCTAAGCTGTTGATCCACTAATTCTATCGATCCATGCAAATAATTGGTATAAAATGGAGTTTTTCGTCTTTTCATAGTCATCAGATAGGGCCCATTTGGACGTTCAGAGGCTTTGCAGTTACCATGGAAACACCATCATCTTCTACAACATTGATTCACCAGTAAAAACCCATGGAATCTGATCAGTGACAGTGGATGGACACACTTGTTTTATGTTCATTTACTGGTATATTTGACTGGAAAAGTCACTTTCATCAGTTTTTTCAGTTTTTATATTATAACATTTGAATTTATTCTTGAGCTTTTATACACATCTACATGATCATTGAATTAAATATGGAAGAATAGTTTTTAGTGGAAAAAATGCAAAAGTCAGAGGATAACATTATAATAAATAGTGATGAATTAATTAGGAAAGGTTGCATAGAGAGAAAAATTAATTTGGGAATTGACACAAAAATCACACTAGGTCCTTATGGGTTAATTTTTCACTCTATTTAACCTTTCTTAGTGATTTTACACCATTTATTATAATATTATCCTCTTGCATTTTTTTCAGTGACAATCTGGTATTTTCCTATATTTAATGTACTGAGCACATGGATGTTCACAAAACCTCTGAAAAAAGTTGAGGGTTATTATGTTAAAGAATAAAGAAAACTAGAAAAAAAGGACTTTTTAGGTAAAGATATCAATAAATGAACATGAAAGTAAGCATGTACCTCCACTGTCATTGATCCAAATCCATGGGTTTTACTGGTGAGTCAATGTTGTAGATGATGACAGTGTTTCCACGGTAACTACCGAGCCTCTGAACGTCCAAATGGGCATATCTAATGACCATGAAAAATCAGTTCAATTTAACTTCATTTATAAAGATCATTTCATGCACAAGACAGACTTAGTGGGCTTCACAACATGTATATAATAGACCTACAGGAAAAAAATATGTAAAAAAGAGAGTGCAAGGAACAATCATATGTGCACACACTTAATCTTGCACATACCCACATCCCTACACATGCACACACACAACTCAACTGAACGCTGGTGAAAAAAGATATGTTTTTAATCTGTTTTTAAAAATGTCTACTGATGTGGCATGTCTAACTCTATCAGGCAGGGTGTTCCATATACACTAAAAGCTGCCCCCCTTTTCTTGGATCTGGTGTGAGAGATGAGTAAGTTGCCACTGCCTGTTGACCAAAATGTTCTTGTTGGGCTGTAAATGAGGAAAATATCTGTGATGTACTGAGGTGCAAGGCCCTGTACTGCTTTGTAAACCAGGAGCAGGATTTTGAAATCAATTCTTGCTTTAACAGGTAACCTGTGCAGAGATTTAAGAATGGGTGTGATGTGTTGATGTTTCTTGATACCAGTGAGAATATGTGAAGCTGCATTTTGAATTAGTTATAACCTCTAAATACTTGATTTTGGGAGTCCAGTGAATAAACCATTACAGTAATCTAGTCTGCTTGTGATAAATGCATGGATTCATTTTTCAGAGTCTTATTTTGATAGAAATTCCCTCATGAAAAGATGTCAAACTGCCTTTTACATTAATTATTTACATATATTGATAGGATTAGTGGGTCAACAGATATTAAACATGAATCAGCAGATGAATTTGGTCACCAGTTGCTGTTTGGGTCTTTATGTGTTAAAGGAACACACCACCGGTTTTCCATACTGACTATGTTTTTCCCTGATCTTAGTCGAGTTGATACATACTTCTCTTATCTTTGTGCGTGCACTCAATAACCCTGGCTCATAGCACAACTTTATTAGCACTTTGCATAGCTCATTATTTCCTCTGGGACCAAACAGATGTGAATATAGGGGCAACCAAGCATTTCCACGTTTTCCCTATTTAAATACAGTTATGTGAGTAGTTACATGACCCAAGTATGGTTACACAGAATAAAACGTAACGTTTTTTTCAGCGGATAAAATGGATAACTATATTGTATGGCGGAATTAGACGTAGGAGAACTTCAATGTCGGCGCAGTAATATCATCACTCCTGGGAAGAGGATTTTCCAGGAGCTACGCTAAGAGCTAACAAAGTTGTGCTGTGTGCCAGGGTGATTGAGTGCACACACAGAGATAAGAGAGGTATGTATCAACTCATCTAAGATCAGGGAAGGATATTGTTCAGGATGGAAAACCAGTGGTGTGGTCCTTTAAGCTTGTTTTTATTGTCCTATTTTCATATGGCGTCTATGTGTTTTTTGTTTTTTTTATCTCACCATACTTCAAATTATATCTATTCCCTCTCTACAAACTGTTTATGATCAGAATTATTTACCATGTTTTGCTAATTTCCTTCCTGTATCTATGCCAGAAGTGTAAAACATTTAATATTATCACACATTATCACACTGCACAGCCACATTAACCAGTACATTACAATGGAGAGGCCCGTCCCCTCTGGTCCTGCCCCAGAGGACCTCATATTGGAAAAATATATAAAAAAATAGTCAACGGTAAGAGACAAATTATTTCTAGTCTCATTTGAATAGTGCCATCAGTTACACTTTGTTGTAAACTTACTGAGGTAGAAGACTGTGAAAATAAATAATAAGAAAGACCCTCATCGTAACTGCCACCGAAGATGCCTCTGCAGCTCTCAGCGTGACCAGACTTGTAGTGATTTTCATCTTTTTTAATATCTTTCCAATCATTCTGAAGGATGAGGGGAAATGTGCAGAGATAACAGCTCTGTGAGTGTTGGGGATGTGCATCACATGACAACAGATGCAGTCCACTGAGAGGTTTCCACACAAAAATACTGTCCACGGTTTATAAAATGAACGAACATGCAGAAGCACTAGAACACCGAAGACACTAAAAGGATTATATTAATGTCATTTGTTGGTTTGGTAGGTACATGGCTATCATCCATCCCCTCCAACAGAGACTATCCTCGACAGAGACCCGTGTGGTGATTGTTGTGATCTGGATGCTGGCTCTGCTTCTGGCCTTTCCTCAGTACTACTACAGCTCCACTACACAACTGCCCGGACGCACAGTCTGCTACATAGACTGGCCTGAATACACCACACTGGACTATAAGAAGATGTGAGTAAATGCACGTCTCCCATTCTCAAGACCAGTGTTTCCCAACCAGTGTGCCGTGAGAAATCATCAGGTATGCCGTGGAAAATTATCCAATTTCACCTGATTGGTACTGTACCCGAGCACCGTAATATGGATGCATACGACTGCACGCACCAATGATCCGCTACAACAACAGTCTCCTGGTTTCCTTTGCAAAATAAAAATAAAAGTGAAATCTGTTTGAACTGCTGCCATCAGGCAGACGCTACAGAGCGTTTAAAACAAGAACAAGCAGATTTAAGAACGTTTTTTATGCAAATGCTATTTGTGTACTGAATTCAGTACACAAATAATTTTTAATCTTAATCTGGCAGATTGTTACAAATGTTTTTATACTCGTTGGTTTTAGATGGAGTGTGTTGCTTTTATATTTATATTGTTTGTTGTGAAATGCACTTTAAGGATTGCACTTTCAATTTCATTGTTCTGCGTTGGACAATGACAATAAAAACATCCCATTCCATTCCATTCCATTCCATTCCAAAGTGAACCGGCCCTGATGTGGTGCGTTCTGTTGATAAAGCCCCCCTCACTAGTGATGCACGGATCAGCAAGTTACCTGCGAACCCCAGGTATCGGGTTGGGGCCACTATTATACAACACACCTCAATTTGGGGGTCCATTCAAGGGGTCGCTAATGCACTCCTCTCAGCTTTCTTGTTCCAAACGGCACACAGCAATGTCACCCATGCACCCCCATGTGCCGCCCACCCTCACGAAAAAAGAGAGAGACTCAGAGCCTTATGATTTTTCAAATGTAAAATATGTGGGGTGGCTCAAAAAGGTTGGGAAACGCTGCTCAAGACGATGACCAAAAACCTCAGCTTTCCTTGAGTTCAAGTTGCATTCATTATTTTGGTGACTAAGGGCCGGAAAAACAAATTCAATGATACCTGGTTTTGAAATATGTGTCTGTGGTCATTCAGAGTGAACTGAGAGTCACTGATTTACAAGATTTATTACTCCACCCCCCAAAGGGAAGGCAAGAGGTATTGTTTTTGGTTTGGTTTGGTTTGTTTGTTTGTTAACACTCTAGCAGCAAAACTAATGATTGAATTCATACCAAATTGGGTTTATAGATTGCCAGTGACCCAATATAGATGTCATTACATTTTGGGAAAATTAGGTCAAGGTTCAAATTTTTAATGAATTAAAAAAAAAAAAAATTCTCCCATTTACGTATAATGGGCAAGATTTCAAATGTCTATGAAACATACATTTTGTTTCAATATATTTCAAACTTGCCACATATATGGAGGCAATTGTTATACTGACATCTAACATGCATAGACATGATGACATCAGCTGGATTGTTGTCAAAATAAGCTACAATACTAACGAGGGGCGGGGTTTGTTGTGCCTGGCACCATTTGTTTATTTTATGCATTTATTAAACTTTACTTAACCAGGAAAAATAGATTTGTTGAGATTAAAAATCTCATTTTCAAGAGTGTCCTGGCCAAGACAGCAGCTGCAGAAACTATAGAAAATAGAAATCACAGCCATACATCCACACCAAAAACATACATAAAACACAGTAACATTTAAGGGGGTTTAGGAGGATCTAAACTGTCATCTTCTGAACCCGTTTATCCTCTCTAGGGTCACGGGGGTCGCATGGAGCCTATCCCAGCTACTTAAGGGTGAAGGCGGGGTACACCCTGG
>JAQQZY010000005.1:38267134-38278015 GCA_030068375.1 Ostorhinchus rueppellii
TATTATTATTATTATTATTATTATTATTATTATTATTATTATTATTATTATTATTAATAATAATAATAATAATAAGAAATACAGGGATGAAGTCAAGTCTTAAGGAATACATTTTAAAAAGCGGGCCAGATGTTTAAAAAAAAAAAAAAAAAAAAGGGTATATAATAAGCAAAAAGCACAATAAAACAAAGTTAGTGATGTGTTTTCTGACATTTGGTTAAATTCAGAATAAAGCTCCTGTCAATTGCTTTTGTGTGCTGCCTCTTGGCCACGTCATTATTGTAAATGAGAATCAGTTCTCAACCAAGTTACCTGGATGAATAAACAAATAAAATAAACTGCCACAGAAAATATTAAAATGTGATGAAATTAGGATTTTGCCGTTTGACTTTTATATGGAGGAGTTTTAAATGTTTCTGAAATTGTATTTATATAGTCATTTTATTGTTCTACAGCACTTTATTTTTTTCTCTGGTGTTTCCTTACGTCAAAGTGCTGAATGTCAGACAGCATTTCCTAACTTTTGCCAATTCCTCAATGTTTTTAAATGCGACTGTGTGTACGCATCTATGCGTGTACGCACTGGAGGGAATATGTGGGAGAACAGGGATTTCGGTTATATACATTATTTGCTGTATTGTTTTATGTAAAGCAATTTGAGCTGCTTTTTTGTATGAAAAGTGCTCTATAAATAAAGTTTGATTGATTGACAGCAGAACATGAAGATATGCTCACTGGTGATTACAAACATATAAGCATTTATGTAAGGAAGTCTGTGGGAGCAGAAAAGACCACAGGTCCAGTAGGCATTACTCTACCTGTCTTGCATTTGTCAACAACTGTGTTAAACAGTGCAAACCATTACAGACGCTGCACTAATAGGATCATACTGATCTTATTTAGTGATCTCCTTAATAAATCTGCTTACTTTGTAACTGTGAAAATAGCTGGTTACTATTTATTAATCACATTTTACTCCCATTTATTGATGGTGACATGTCATCTTCTATTGATATTTTCAATCACAGTGGCTTTTAATTCTTGTGATATTACATATTTTGGTATGGATTTAGGACTGTGCAGTAGTTTATTTATCTGTTGGTGGATTATAGTGTCCCATGCTTCAGTATAGCATGTCATAGTATGGTTGGTGTTCTTTACTGCCGTCATGTGTCTACAGTGTTATATATTGTTATATGTCTGCACTGAGATCTCTTCTTGTTTGTACTGTGCGTTTTCGATATGGCGTTGCAGCCCCTTGCACTTTTGCCCACAACAAATTTCCTCTTGGGAACAATAAAGTATATCTTATCTTTAATAGACGCTCTAACAGCAGCACACCTGGCTCTGATACGGACAAGCCCAATACTCTAATCCACAGGTGTCAAACATGCAGTCTGGGGGCCAAATCTGGCCCGCCAAAGGGTCCAGTCTGACCCTTGGGATGAATTTGTGAAATGCAAAATATATATATAAACAATCATTTTAATTCAGGTTCCACATTCAGACCAATTCAATCTCAAGTGGGTCAGAAAAGTACTATCTATCATAATAACCTATAAATACTCACAACTCTAACTTTTCCTCTGTGTAAATGTTTTCATGTGTTTACACAAAAAAAAAAAAAAAAGTATAATTTCACAAAAAAATGTAAATATCTGAACAAATATAAAGAACCTAAATGTCCTGAGAAAAGTGCAATTTAACAATATTCTTCCTGTTTAAGCATTTTGTAAATCCACTGTGCCTGTAAGTTATAATGAACATGTGGAAATGATAAACTGAGATAATATTGTTAAAATGACACTTATTTTTCAATTAGTACATGTTATGGACATTGTTTAAAAAGGATAGTTTATAGATGTAAACATTTTTTATTGCTTAATTTTACTTTTTAGCTCCAAAACAGAGAAAAGTTTGGAGTTGACATTATTTATATATCATGTTATTATTTCACTGGCTCAGCCCACTTCAGACCAAATTTAGTTGAATGTGACCCCTGAACTAAAATGAGTTTGACACCCCTGCTCTAATCTGTGAGCGCATCCTCAGTCACTCCTGTTCCTCTCTGATCTGTTTGTGAGAGCATGCATAACTTTTCAGCATGACACATGCAGTTTTAACATCGTACAGTGCAACAGAGGGTGCAAGTGCAGACACTCTACAAGAAATGGTACCTTCAGTTTTTGATGCACCACGACAGCGATGATTATAGATGCCAGACCCAGAGCAATGAAGCCATATTGCATCCACTCCATCAGTGCAGGTAGAACAACCAGGTTTGTGTGGAATGTGTTAAGGATAGGACCATCTATATATCCACTCTGAGGAAAAAAAAAAAAATAAATAAATAAATAAATAAATGATGATAACTGATTAAGTGATGCTGGGAAACAAAGAGCAGAAGAGAAGTTTTATATTCAACATTTGACGCTAACCTCTTCGAACCAGATCATGGGCATCACCACTTCTGAAATCTTCCCGGTTTCTCTGCAAGGCCAAGAAAATTAAATTAAAATCTCCAAGGCTATCAAAAGGAATGGTATGAAAAGACGGAAACTGCCACAGTCCTTTCATATCAAACCATGAAGCAATATGGACACAATGCAAGACAAACATTTATGACTTGTTAATAGTTTAGGGAATTGTTTCCTTACGTAATTCCTGACACTCTCTTCATGTAAAGGTTGAGCTGCAGGCGGATCGACACATTTAGAGGCACTCCTGTTTGCTGGGAAGACAGAGTTACAAATCTCAGAGGGGGCGCAACAGAGAATTCAATTGTTAAAAACATACAATTACATCCTAACCTAAGATATGGAAAATGGCTATCTCCAGTCAGCTGTAAAATTAATATCTACAATTAAACAGCACAAAAGGAGGAAACGTAGTCGGGATGTTGTAGGGATGATCCCTTGATGGTCTTTTGAGGACGGGTTTGGTATCAAATATTTAACCAGTGGATGCCAAAAAACGTAATAGGAAGTGGGTTTCATGCTTATTTTATTGAAAAGCACAATAGACAAATGGAAATTAGACACAAGAGGCATTCAGCTTTCATTGTCTATACTATCTGCTGAACACGGAGTCAAACAAATGGCTTATTCTCGTGTCGTTCTCCCACTTGAACTCAAACTGGTTTAAAAAACAGTTCCTTGCCTTATTAGACTTCTTTATTTTAGCCATTTCATTTGTTCAGACATCTGGAGTCCACTTGTTATGTCACACATGTAGGAACAATGTCCAAAATGACAAAGCTAAACTCAGGTTTTAGTGTAGGAGACAAGCAATGGAATTGCATATTTTAATTCAGAAATAATCGACTAATTGCATTGACAAGTAATGAACTGGATGCCATTATAAAGGTTGGTCTATTCCAAAGTCGGCTCTGGAGAACACCCCAGTCTTTAGCTGAAAACAGCTGAAAATCGACCCATTGTTTAGTTTTGGCTGATTGTTTTTCTGGCAGAAAACATTGTAATGGCTTTCAGCTCAGACCCAGGAGATGCATAGCAAGTCACTAATTACCGGGGTGTTTCTGATGGACGCCAGTGTTGTAGTTAAGCAAATATCTCCAGTTCCTGTCCACGGTCCTGAGGCTGCTGCAGGGTTCGTTTCTCCTACGCCTTCTCACTTTGCTCATCTCATCTTTCACGCTGTAGTGTCCTCAGGCATTTGACTAGAGACACTCATGTGCTTTAATATCTGCATCTGGAGCCCTCCAAGTATCCATGAAACCTAGAGACCATATGACCTCTGGCACCTTATAAAGCCCTGCCAAGTTCTCTACTGCCCATCATCTCACTCTTGGGTTTATTTTTGTTTATAATAAACCTCTATCCAGTTAAGACATGCTTGGCTGTTGCCTAAAAACAAAAACAAAAAAAAAAAAAAAAAAACTTGCGACATGTGGAAATCAGCTGTGTATTCCCAAAATGTCCCACAGAAGGACATACTGTACAGTATCAACTGTCTTCATGTGTTTCTTTAGAAAACACGTGATGCATCTATGCAAATTACATCATAGTTCAGTCAATTTGTTCCAATGAAGCCAGCTGCCAAAACCACTCATTTGGACTTTACCAGTGCCAGTTCTGGAACACTTGGGAGAATTTGGTGAGTACATTACACCATCAAAACAGAATGTTTTTTGTTTAAGCACGAGTCAAGGAGCAAGTCAAGAATAACAGAGGATTCAATTTTTCCCATGTGTCTTTGATAAAATGATAATATAAGATGGAGTTTGGAGGGATAAAAATGGAATGCAACATGTGGCAGCAGCACCAGTGACATGTGACAAGACTCTGTATTCTGGCAGCTTCAGTGTGGTTTTGTTTCACAGTAAGGGGGCTATTGCATTGTCAGATCTTTGACATTAGATTAACAAGTAGATAGCGAACAATGTCAGTCCAATTAAAAACTGATGAATAAGCTCGAACTGGAGGTATAAGGAAGTCTCACCTGTAGCGTGGCGATGTTTCATTGCCAGTTATGACTCCTGGCTTTCATTTCACCAATTTAGATAAGAGTCATTTAATTTAATTATTAACCTGATCTAAACTAATGTTGGCTTGATGCTCCTTCGAAACTTGTTTGCCTGGGCTTTAATCTACATGACCGACTTACAGCTTGATGTCCAATTAAATTTTATGAGATGTTAAATGCTTGTTAACACATAAATAACTGCAATCATGGACAAATGACTTCATTTCCAATTAACTTATCGTACAAGATTTCCAAGAATTACACGAATAGTCAAGCTGACATGGTCTGAGATTAAAACTGAATTATGTAATTGAAAGTAGTAAACAATTACTGCCCACTTGCTTATTATTAAATCACCATGTATTTGCTTATCCATGATTTCCTGAGGAATTTACAACATTATCCGACTCCCAGCCAAAAATGTGCACTTTCATAAACCCTGTAAGCTACACAGCCTTTGTTTTTGTACTGTCCTTGTAGAACACCTGTTTTTTCACCTTGTTATTACTTTTTCACTACTATGTCCCAATACATGACTATGTTGTTCTGAAGGAATTAGGAGTGTAGTTTCATGTCTCTGAAGGATGTTGCAGCAGCTTTATCTTTAAGAAAAAAGTAGCCTGTTTCAAATGTTAACCTGAAACAACCTGTATTATCAGCAGTGGGCGACACCAATTAGTACGGTTATCAGGTTCACCTTTACTTAAAGATTACAAGAAGATATTTGTCTGAGTTTTCTACAGTTTGATTATGAACTTACAGTTTCAAGAATAACTAGTGCTAGTTAGACTGATGAAATAAATTAAATGAGTAGTCATGTTAACTTTCAAAGATAAAATAACTGGGGAAAGTCACAATGCATTATTTTGTCAAGAATGAATCAATAAACGGGATTTTATTTTTTTTAACCTTATATTTGCCTTGTAAAAACTACATTAACACAATGTATTAGTTACAATTAGCAAATGAGTCAAAGGGTAAAAATACACCTTCAGCCACCTCTGCCATGACCCATTAATCAGAAAATGCTTGGTCGTGGCAATGACAATACAAAGTTTGCATGGCTGTGACATATAATCAGTTCACCTATGCTCAGGAAACCAACAGCAGGCCTCAAGGACACCGTCAACAGCCCCACTAAAACAATCTGATGTGTCATGTAATCACCTGGTGTAAAAAACACACACTTTTTCACATCAGTACAAAGCATACGTGAATGCATGTACACTCACTGGGTGGATGTCTATGAAGAGGCCATGGTTGTCCTCAGTTGGATGAAGGCCCTGCACATAGTCCAGCAGCACAGGATCGGCATTGAAGAAGTGAGGATGAGAGATAAAAACTGGAGAATCTGTGGAAAGTGGAGAAAGCTTTTATTCAGCTGGAGAAAAAAAAAATGCAATGAAGACATTAAACCAATTAGGTCGCACTGTTTTTACAGAGGGAGTGACCGTACAGTCAGTTGGCTTCGTCTAAACTCCTAGAATATGTTAATAAAACAATATATCATATCACCGATCGTAAGGCAGTAAGTACTACACACTGATAATCAAATAGGTCAGTTCTTGTCTCTCAAACAAACTAAAAGAGACGATGTATATGTGAAAGGCATGAAAACAGAATATTGAGAGTTGTGTGGGGAAAAACAACAGTCAGGCCAAAAACAAGCATCAAAAAATAAAGACCAAATATAACAATAATCAGTTTTCCTGTTATGTATATTTGTGTTTTTATACTGATGACCCACATATTGAGTTCATCTATTAAAGCACTACTTTCACTTTTATGCAGCCGCCTTGTTCAGTTTATAGCAATAATCGACTGACACTGAAATGAGAAAAGAACATTTAATTATTTGCTAGTACTTAGTATTGATAAGCTGTTCAGTTACATAATTAAAAAAATGCTTCCTTTATTGATTGTTTTTGTTTTGTCTTATAAAAATGATAAAGGTATTTCTATATTAGCGCAATTATCAAAAATTGTGTGTCACATTGTTATGTTATTGTCGTTATTGGTATTAAATTAGTTATAATAACAACTAACTATTATTTATGCAGAAACCATGAGGAATAGAGATTGGGGGTAGGAGTATATAAGTTTATACTTCTTCCTACTCCTTTTTGAGCATGTGTCACTTTATATATTTATTTGCCAGTTGTATTACATTGTACATTATATTGTTTATCTATCAACCTTTTGTGTATCACGATTGATATCTGGTTGGTGGGCTCGCTCGCACATACATACATACATACATACATACATACGTACATACATACGTACATACATACGTACGTGCGTGCGTGCGTGTTTGATCTAAGTCAAATTAAAGCCAGTTTGAAAAAGGTTTCATTAGAATTATTTTTTAAATTTACACTTTTTTTCTTTTGCTGCAAGTGTGCTCTGTATTTGTGTTGAATCATATTAATGTCCAATATTCAGCCATGGTCGACCTATATCACTAACAAAAACTCACTGAAGCACAAAGAGACTCACTGTGACGGCAGCTGCTGACGTTGAGCAGGCCCGACTGTCGACAAGGACAGAACCCTTCATTGGGCGCGTACTCTGTCCCATTGGCAAACAGTGTCGTGGGGGCAACATATCGATAATATGGGATCCCCTTCATCTTGCCTGGACGTTGGTACACAAGTTCCATAGATCTGATAAAAGAATGACAGAAATGAGTGGTATGAAAAGAAAACTGGAATTTAGATAGAATGAAAGGACAAAAATATTTTACCTGCAGGCGTCAGGGCTGTAGAAAGGAAGAGTGGTTTCTTTTGTCATGAACGGAGGCCACATCTGTCCAGCTGTTCCGTTGATCATGTTGCACTGAGGAGTTCGCCAGTAGTTCAGCTGTCAGAGAGTACAGGCAGATGGGTCGACAAGGATTAATACGAGCAGTGAAAAGCACAAATAAGAGCAATAAAACAACAACAAGCCTGAAGTGAGTATCATGTGGACGGCTCACCTCTGTCAGCCCGTTCCAGGAGTCAACTTTATGGACATTCCTGATGTGATCTTTTCCAGTGAAGATTGTGAACAGGCCGGTGTTGGAGTTGTTGAACTTTATACAGAATAATAACAAAATGTTTTAAAGAGGCAAAAGTTCAGCCGTCCAAGTGTCAAGTATGTAGATGAGCAGATGAGCAGATGAGACTAGTAAACTAATAACACTCAACATTATCAGAAACAGGAAATACAAAGAATCTACATCTTTAAGACATATGGACACGGTCCGTTCTACACATTTTTCTTGCTCCATGTAATTTGTAGACCGATGTCAGAAGTGCACTCACTTCAGCAAAGAGGCCAAACTTTCCTGATGAAGGCAGCATCCCAGGCAGGTATTTATTGAGGAAGTCAACCAGGCCACTGTCATAACCCCACATCAGCTCCCCTACTGTCTTGGTTAAAAAGGGCCCCTCTTTAAAAGTCTTGAAAGTGGCACTTATCATTAAACGCACTGCGTAGGGCAAGTTTTCCATCATCACTGCAGCACCCTGCAAAAAAAAACAGCGAATTCACAAAGAGTCAGGGAGTGAAAGGCGACAGTTCCTTATTAATGAAAAGAAGTGTGATGAAGAGGAAGAAAGTCTTACCAGCACCAACATGTTTGGAATTGTGACAACATCAGACTCATTTCCTGCAGACATACTTGGCTCGAAGTAGTACCTACGATATTCTCTGTAGGACACTGTATCATTGGGATGAAATGTGATGTTGTCCTTCTGACAGCGTTTTCTGAAAAACAAAATGATACTTATGCATTAGTGCATTTTTACACAAGTAGGTTTAAGAATAAAACCCTCAACAAACACCCATTACAATTATTAGTTTTACCACTTACTACTATTATTAGTAGACTTGGACCATTTCTAGGGTTGGGTCATTGTCACAAAAACCCAGTTCTATATAGGCCAAATTGTAAATACAAAAAAAAAAGAAAAAACAGACGCATGCCCCATTTAGGAGCAAAAACCTTGACCTCAATGTAAACAAAAAAAACTTTGCTCAACTGGGTATGTAAAAAAGAAAAAAAAAAAGAAAAAAAAAAAAAAAAGAAAAAAGGAAGACTTCCTTCCAAAAGGATTTGTAGAATGTCAATTATGAATCTTGCATACAATACGAATTCAATCTTACCATTTTTTTTTTTTAATATACACAAGTTACACATCACAGTAGACGGCACTGAAACTAAAACAAATCATTTTAATTATCTTCAGTTATCAGGAGTCTTGGAAAATGATTTTAGAACAAGGCTGGAAATGGTCTGATATGATAATGATCTTTGCACAGGTCACATGCTTTTGCTTGCACCTATAAAAGAAAATCTTTATTATATTGTGAGAATAAGCTATTCCTTCATAGTTCCTACAATTTAATTATTCAGTTTACTTATTGAAGATTAATTTAGTTATGCTTTAATTTGTCAGGTTATTACATAGTTTATGAATGTAAACATTTGTTTTTGATGACACAGCAGAATCTATAGGCTTCATTCTTGCAAACATGTGAGGCTTTAACACTGATTCAGCCAACTCCACAGGGAAGCACTATCACTGCAAACATGTCAAAACACACAACTGATCTAATCACATAGAATAGATAAGAGAAAAAAATGCAGAGGACATAGAATGAAAAACATTGAACAATACTTAGCATTTTTAATGATTGATCATATCATATGAATGGGTTCATCAGCGTCATCATAAAATCAGTTAAATGTCACCTTGCATGGTGTTAAAATATAGCACCTTCCAGAAATCATTTGCAGCCTTTATAATTGTAAAAGACAAGTGAGGTTTAATGCACAGTTTAAAGCCCCAGTGAAATCCACCCTTGTACGCTACAGCACATATGGAATAGTTATGCAACATAGTTTGGACTGAACCCCACATTGTCCCTGAAAAGAGAAAGCGGGAAGAACATGACCTAGTTTCTAAAGCACATTGTGTTCCACCAGTGAACCAATCAGAATCTTTGGCATTTTGGCAAAACTATAATGTGATACTATACATTAAAAACAAATAAAATACTTGGACTGAAGTTTCATTTAAGAAGTTTACCTGTACACATAAGGACCTTTTTGCTCCACCATGGGCTTTTCTCCTTTCAGTATCTCTTGAGGGTTGAGGACATTAAAGAAGTAGACAGACATGAAGAATGGCACAGGGATGTCCTTCCACATGGTGTAGGAGAGCTCATTGCTGGGGTCAATCACAGTGTTCTGCCACAAACGAGATAAAGGAAAAACAGAAACATTATGTGGGAAGTAATGCATTTAATGCATGTACAGCAGTATGTCCAGTATGTGCATGTGTGTGGACATGCAGGAGAACTTTGATATGGCAGAACTGCTCTTTTTGCTGCAGCAGTGTGACAGTTTAATCACTCAAATGATCACTTACCTGCATACAAACCTGCATCTAACAGTTTAGCATATGCTTAGACATGGTAACGGGACCATTAATTGTATTACTAAAGTGGTCAGCTCTGACAACTTATCTACTCTGTGGCTACTTTATGTTTACTTTGCGGTGAACGAAACTGTAATTTTAACAGAATAAATTACACATGCACAAAGAGTTGATATGTGCAGCAACACGTCGACATGTGATTTTGTGTTTTTGACAGCTCATCATCATCGTCACCATCATCTCCTCACGTGCACGTCTGAAACTCCTGACAAACAAGCTCCACACTACACAGTATTTCAACACGCTAAACGCTTACCTTTACTATCTGGTCGTCAATTATAAGTGGCCCAACAAAGGCGAGAACTGTCCCAAAAAACACAGCCAGACAACCTGCCAATATGAACCCATTAGCGATCCTGGATTTGTTAATTGCCATGTTCGCTTATTCCCTACGAGTACTCTCAGGATATGTTCTGTACAAGGACAAAGCTGTTCGTTCCTGAACCGTGCTAGCGAACTGCAACCGGCTAAAAATCCACCTCAGCATGAACACTGCCGTGTTAAATTACAGCTCAGTGTTCAGACAGCCTGGGAAGTATAAATGTTATCGTTTGACCTGGATTTATTGTTGTCGCTTTATTTATACTCCGCTGTTCCGCCTCTTCTGCGCAGAGACTTGTGGGTAATGTAGTCACTTATATACTCAACCTTTAGCCTCCACACATACAACAACTGTAATATAATAATGATCTTATGTTGTATAGTAGGTGATTAAGTATTAACAGTCTGAGGACTGGAATCGGGGATAGGACTGGATACGTTGGCTTCTTCCTACTCCCTTCCAGGCACAATAATTGTTTTTTTTTTTGGGTTTTTAAAAAATAATTATTTGGGTTGGGGCGACACGGTGGTGCAGTGGTTAGCACACGTGCCTCACAGCAAGAAGGACCCGGGTTCGATTCCCGGGCGA
>JAQQZY010000005.1:38300802-38311325 GCA_030068375.1 Ostorhinchus rueppellii
TGATTTAAATGATGAGCCTATCATCAAGCTCTGCAGAAGCCTGATAACGACCGTCAGGTGTGCTGGAAAATGGAAACAGCTAAAACATGCAGGATAGTAGCTCAGGAGGACCAGGGTTGGGCACCCCTGATTTAGACTTATGCATTACAGTGAATCCACAAATACACAAAACATTTAGTAACAGACAGAATATTGTTCAAATTTCCCTTACTTCTCTTAAGACATTTCAGGTTGTTCATATTAGTTCAGGTTATTCACATTTTGTGTGAAAGAATAGTTTATAAATGCCAACATTTTTATGGAAATTTTATTTTTTACATTAAAACAAAGAAAAATTTGAAGTTGTCATTATTTATAAGTTATTATGACAGTATTTTAATTGTCTGATCCACTTTAGATTTATTTAGATCGAGTATGCTGTATATGGAACCTGAACTAAAAAGGTCTTAACATCCCTTATTGTTAATATTTTCAGTTTAATTCATCCCATGGGCTGGATTGGACCCTTTGGCGGGCCGGTTTTGGCGCATGGACCATATATTTGACACCTGTTCTAGACAAAGAAATAACATTGATGAAGTTTTTACAGGATTCTGGGGTTTAGACTCAGAAAGGATCATCTCCACTTAACACATTCCTGTTGGGTAGTCTGAAAGTAAATTATAGACATGGGGTTTAGATGCTTCAAAGAAAAGAGCATTAAAAATGTAATTTAAAAAAGCTTCACAGCATCAAGACTAAGTTCCTAAGACTAAGTAATCTAGTGCAGGTGCAGATCTTTGTACAATTAGTATGTCTGCTTTACATATAATTAGGCTCATAACATAATGAGCTAAGTCATATTTTTGGGCAAACTGATATTTGCATAAAACGACATAGCAGTATTAAGAGAGTACGGTTATGCAGATATCACAATTTGGCCAAAAATAGGACTTTAAATTATGCTACAAGGCTAATGATATGCATGTTGTGTAAATATTTAGCAGAGACTGGTGACTAATTCAGATTTGGCTGGTGTAAAATGCAAACTGAATGTATTTTGTGTTGCGTAGCCCAGGCTGGTGTACTGCAACGATGTGCAGGACATTGAGGAGTTTACTTCAGTGAGGGGAGTTACTCTGGACAAAACAGACAGCGACTTTTACGCCATGTTCAACACAGGCAGTGTTTCCATAACGTGGCAAAATGAGGTATGTTCATAAATTACTATGTGCTATTAGTTTTAACACAATGTTCAGACAGGCTCCTTGTGTTTTTCTCCCTCTCATAGATGATAGAGATGGGGTGTTTCAGGGAGTTAAATATCTTTGGTCCAGAAGGATCTCGTTCTCCAGACCTGGACTGGTCTAAGGCTCCTGAGGCCCCCAAACGCAGCCTGTTGGACCGACTCTTCCGCAGAAACGTAAGAACACAGGCAAGAGTGTTGTTGTGTGTATTATCATGTGAAAGCTGATTTTGTTTTTGTTGTTTTTGACCCTCTGCAGCAGTCTTCAGAGTCAACAGATGAAAGCAAAGAAATGATCTCACTCCTCTGAACCCTGAAGCAGGACACACCTTTGTCCATTTCATACAATTCACGCACAATGAAAGCAGTCCTGCTCGATTACACACCTAAATGTAGCTCTAAACTACTACATATATATAGCACTGTTTTCGTTAGGACACATATCATTAAGTCAGTAACATATTTGCAGTAATGTCCAGTTCTTGTTGATGCCGAGTACTTGAATTTTGATACAATTACTACAACACCTACTGCTTCACTGTACAGTTAAGATTGCTTTTTTTAACCACCGTAACATTTTTTGCTATTTAGTAGTGCCCAAAAATGTATAGTGTATATTAAATGCAGTGATTTCCAAACTCCGGATTAGGAGCCTAACAGTTTTGAGAATGCATTTGTATTCCACAGTAATTCTTTTTAATGTTCTTTTATAATGAAGGCAGCCTTATGTTTTAAAAAGGTCTGGAGCTAAGAGGCTGAGAATTTCTACTTCTCATGTTCAAAAAAAAAAAAAAAAAAACTTTTACCAATGAATCCCAGTTTCTCCATGTAGCATTTTTTATTTAACTCAGCGTATAAAACAGTTAATAACTAACACACTGTGAAACAAATAAAATTAGCAAAAACACAAAATTGCTAAATGAAGTCGGTCTGGTTGGCCACAACTATAAAATGAACATGAGGGTTCAACAGATTACCCACAAGGTTTAACTGGCATCCAGTGAGAAGAATCACAGCTATGTACGACTCCAACATATACATATATTAAAGGAGAGCACCAAAAGTCTGTTGATTTCTTGTCAAATGTTCAGTGAGGAATGTCTGGCACAGTAATAAGTGACAGTATGAAGCAGTTCAGTTTAAACAGAACGGCAAGGTTTAGAACTTCCTCCTCACTGATATTTAATATTGCAAAAGTCAGCCTCGACCAGCCTCTATTCTGCAGGTGGTGCTCAGGTTTTATGGTGTCAAAGCGGACCATTGTTTTAACAGAGGGGTGTGCGTACGGAGTCCAGCATGTTCACGTGTTCATCCTTCCCATGGAGGGCTGCGCCGTCCGTCCACGTCCGTCTCCACGTGGTACAACATGTCAGCCAGAGTGTGTTCAATCACTGCTCCCCAGCCCATGTCACTCATCTGAAACATCCCAGAGGAGTATTAAACCAACACCCAGTGAAAACAATGAACAATAAAGTATGTGTCTATGAATTTACTGTCTTGTCCAGTGACATGGAACCTTGTGCTAAAATGGCTAATGGTTGATTTAGTGCCTCCGTGTGCTACACACTAGTGTTAATTTTGTTAGATGAGACGAAATATGTTCGTCAACGACCCTTTTTCTCATGACGAAGACGAGACTAAAAACACTTTTTAAAAACACTGACTAATACTGTGTTAATGTGCCTTATCGTTGACGAATAAAAACGAGACGAAAATGTTTTGCACGAAATAAAAATTTAACGAACACTCTTTCCTCGTTTTCGTCGAGAGGAAACGCAAGAGAGCGAGCGAGAGAGAGCGGGAGAGAGAGAGAACGCACGCGCGAGAGAGGTTATGGCCGTACTCAGAAGTGGATCCGCGATTTGCCCTGGCTTTGATCCGAAGCTCTGACCCGCTGGTTGGGTCTGTGTCCAGCTCTGCCCGGCTGTGAGCCGCTGACCGGGTCTGATGATACCTGTTCATGACCGTTTAGTTTATACGAGAAACAAACTTACATTTGTTCTACTGTAACAAACAGAATCGAACCCAACATATAGATGGTTGTATTTTAGGTCTACAGTAGTTCTGTCCTTTGAAGTTTTTATTCTATTTGAAGCTGTGTCTGCTAAGAAGAGTCTGTCGTTGTAAGAATCATATATTTAATGACAGTTTTTGGGGTTTTTTTTGGTTGGTTGGTGTATATAAATAAAATTTTGTCAGAACCAGTGCATTATTTGGAAATGTATATTTAATCAACAAACTAGATACTTTTAGCAAAGTTGCATTACACATTCATTCAAGATGTTTAGGTTTTTTTTTTTGTTTAGTTTTTTTAAAAGGTAATTATGACATTTAAAATCAACATTTTAGCTAAACAACAAACAAACAAAAACAAAAATCATCCCTGAAAAATTAAAAATGTTTTGACTAAAACTAGACTAAAATACCTTGAGATCTCGTTTGACTAAAACTAAACAAAATGTTGGAACTTTTAGTCGACTAAAACTAGAACAAAAAAAAATTATATGCAAGTGACTAAATATGACTAAGAAGGAACTTTGACACAAGACTAAGACTAAATTGATAAACGGGCAACAAAATTAACACTGTTACACACAGCCAGACCAGCTAACATGCAAACAGCTCTTTCATGAAGACATTCTGTAAGCAGTGGCATGCTGAAAATGCAATCAAGTTAACATTTTATGATTTTCTTTTGTATACTCAACTCACAAAAGTGGCACACCTAATGGTTTGTCAATGGGCTTGTGTTTGTATTACATAAACAGTGATTCATGCCTGTCTTACTTTTCATTTAACTCCAAAATGATCATTTCTCACTGTTATATTTTTATTCTATTTACTAGCATTTCTTCTGTAGTTCAGTACATGAAGCAAAATCTAACCACAGAGAAACCGATGTAAATCATAACACAAGCTCTCACCGGCTGGTACTTGATATCTTTAGGCGGGTACTTGAAATGTGGCCCAAAATTTACTGACACCTAAAAAAAAAAAAAAAAACAGACATGTTTCAGTTGAAAAATATTTTTGAAAAACTAAGAAATGAAAGAAGCATCAGTGTACCGTGTCTACTGACCGTGCAGCTCTTGTAAAGTGAGATGGCAGGAAAGTAGATGCCTTCAAACAGGTTTTCAAAGGCAACTCCTTGGCTCACTCCATTTTTATAAAACACCATCTGAGCAACAGGATCAACAAGTTAACAACAGCAAACAGTGCAGTGGGTTCTAAACCGACCTTATTTAGTGTGTAGCCTACCCTGCTTGGGGTCATTGTCTTGAGGCTTTTCTCTGCTTTGTCCACATAGTCTTTTTCCTCAAAGTACAAGTAACTCTTGAATTTAATTAGTGCCTGAAATCAGAGCAAAACTGAGTCAGCAAAGAGACTGTTGGATGCAGTTTATGACTCACAATATTTCAAGATTTTACCTTGTCCTTGTATGTATCAGGCAGAGCTTTGGCGGTCTCCGTTTCATCTGGCAGCTCAATGAAGAAGCCTAGCGTATCTCCTTGGCCGTAGCCTGAGGAATAGTGCTTTCCTAATGACTGGTGGAAGCGGGTGCCCTTCTTGCTGCGCCATGAGTAGCTGAACTTATCATAACCGAGAGGCGCCTGCAGGTTACCTTTAATACAAATAGAGCAGTTTCATCTGTGTGCACATTGGGTTTGGGTTCCAGTTACAGCTCCTTTAGAGTAATGTACCTCTAACATTTGGGTAGGTCTATGTGATGAGATTTCACTTTCCCCTCACACAAAACAAATGTAAGTTAGACATCACTATTCAAGTGAGCAGGTGTCCAGACTAAAATTGTGTTGATCTGATTAGGAAATATTTTTCCAGATGACCAGTTTGTTTTTGTTTTTTTACATACATGAATCTGAAGGAATTTTAAAGGCGTCATATTTTGCTAAATCCACTTTTATTAGTCTTTGCTTCATTTACTTGTATATTTGGACCCTAATAGTTCAAATAGTTTGAATTTGAACCCTCCAGGTGCCACAAAGCTATCTTTATATTAATTTTGGTAAAAATCAAATGGATTTCTATAACTTGTTTTAATTCCTGCTTAATTTGCTGCGTCTATAACTACTTACATCCCGACATTTGTAAATATATGATCTTCCAATGAACATTTCTCTGAGTATGACATAATTCTTTATCAGCAGCAGCAGTTGTAGTAAAACCTGAAAATATGTCTGAACTTTGAGCAGATTACCTAAAATGTTCAGTTGTTTGTTGTATTAACGAACACAAGTGGCTGAACAGGACAGAGCAGCACAACAACCTGGAGGGGGCGGGCTCATGTGTATTTAAAGGGCCAGCGCACAAAACCACCTTTCTGGTGTCATAACTCAGAAATAGGGTTGAAGATGGACCTGTGAATGAGACTTGCACTACATAAGAACAGAAAACCCTGCATTTTTAGTGAAGTAGTGAAAGCAGCAGGTTAATCGTCGCTGAATCTACCTACCGAGTGGTTGAGACCAGCCGAGCCGGGCTGCAGTCTCTGGAGGCATGTCATCAACAGAAACCTCAAAGAACCAGGAACCTTTGCGGACACCGTGGGATGCTCGCACCATGGAGTAGCCCTTCTCCCCGGTCACTGTCAGACGGTCATCAGAGATCTTCAACTGAGGAGCTGAAACATAAACATCCACCTGGTCTTTACACAACATACACAAAGACTCTACAGCGCACTTGGCAACATAAAACTGAAGAGGAAAAAAGAAAGCAACAGAAAACAGTGATACGTAGAACTATGGTCACTCAGGTAGAACTCAATGCACATTTAAGAAAGTACTAGATTAAGAAGAAGATCGTTTCAGAGTTTTTTAGACAGCAATTACAAAACCCACTGGAAACATAACAGGACTATAATCTATAAAAGATATTAAAGATATGTGGGTGTGACAACAAAATGTATATTTTTAATACTGATTTTACGTGTGAATAACAATAAAAACGTAAAATGTAATTAACGTGATATATAAGAGGATATTATGGAGAAATATAAGAATTAAGAATAATTCATTGTAAGAAAAAAAAATATTGCAGTAAATGTTTGAGGAACTGAATTTGGCTTTAAATCCCGTTCTGAGGAGGCTTCTGTATGGACCGGTTAACGTAGGTTTTATATGCCACAAGTAACTAAATGACTCTCATACTTTTTCAGCTGTATAACAGAATCACAAAAATAAGTCGACGCCATCATTAGTAACTTGTAATTTAGACACATGATGTGAGCACATGTGCTTAGTAATTTGGAATAAATCTACAGCAGAATGTTCATGAGCATTAACTAGACAACTTGCAATTGGTCGTTAAGTCCCGTTGTGGCTCATGTTATGCAGTGTGTTGTCATGTACATCGAGAATAACAGTCACACAGAACCAATGAGTGTATCATTTGTTAAATGTTCGAAAATTATGACCTAATGTTTGTGCATGTGTGGAGGACATATGCAAAGAACAGCTGAGGCTCAGGCTCTTAATGAGTCTTCATAAAAACAAGGAATATTAGGTTGTACCAAGTTGTGTGTACCTCTGTCATGTAAAGCCAGCAGCACTTTCTCATACAAACAGGCCCTGTAAAGATCACCAGGTATGGGTTTGCCAGCCCAGCAGTCCAGCTCCAGTTTCTCTGGATCTGGAGCATGGGGGTCTGGTTCTGCCAGAATGTAGCGGTACCCATCCTTGTTAAAGGGATGCTCCAGCGGGTAACCATGAGGCGGCAGGCGCTGGGCTGAGAACAGGGGGTCACTGCAACATGGAGAATAAAGTGCAAAATGTTTAAAACCTTCTATGATTTGCGTCAACAAAGCTATACTCGCCACAACACTAACACGAGTGTGTTCTCATACCTTCTGGTTCTTTTGGTCGCTCCTGCAGCAGCACCCTCTTGTTGCTGCTGCTGTTTACGTTTGGCTCCTCGTCCCTTTCCTGGGCCCGGAGCCAAAGCACCTTTAAAGACCCAGTGGCAATTAGATAACTGAATACAGACAAATGCACAGTCCAAGACACACTAACGCATAGGCAGTTGGCAGCAGAGGTAACGTACAGCTGACACCCCCTTAGACACTCAGTAAGACCAGCAGGATCTTCAGAGCACCAGGAGCTATAAAATCACTGAAACAGGAACAAGGTGCAGGAAATACTGGCACAAGTTAATTATGCTTCTCTCTATTCTACAGTCTTTTTTTTTTTATTTTTAAAAATCGGGGTGTATTTTTACAACCACTCAGTGAATATGTGGAAGTAGCAGCTTTTTCATTTTACATGTAGAATAATACTGATGCGCTAAGAATATATCTACCTGCTTATTTTAGATATATCTCCCTCATCAACAAAATGCCATCAAACACACACACATACACACAGTGAAAGCAGGTTATTAGACGTTTGGTGTACACAAGGAGGCAGCAGGCACAAAAAGGCAGGAATTAGTTAGCATGGCATTTTCCAAACACTATCAGCCTCTCACAGCCCCTCTACCTCACAAACATACACTAACTCCAAGGAGTAAGATACTGGATAAACAACTGTAATTTAACAGGAAGTAACAATAGTTGCCTATGATCTGTACATCGTTTTATGTTAATGCAACAGTGTAGACCTTAAATATTCCATTTAACATGCTGCACATGTGCAAGTCTTCCCTCTACACTGGTTAAGTTAGAGGCCCATCACAGTCCATACTTGGACACTGATGAATGATTTTCAAAACAGGAAAAATAAGGATATTAAAACTCTTCTCTAATAGTTTCACATTAAAAGTTTGTTGCGATCAACACCTACAGACAATCTGCTGTGGCAGACAAGAATAGGAAGAGGATGAGGCTAATTAGTCTTGGATGAAAGCCAATGGCAAATCAAAAATGGCACTCTGTTCTCACATATACCATGACATGGAAGGCAGAGTGTCATTTTGCTGAAGAGATTTTTAGGAATTTGAAAGCCCATTAGCAGCAAGCCAAAGACAAGGAACATATGTTCACCAATCGAAGGGGAGATAAGCTTATTGAGGAAGGGGGCACCAAACAGATGCAGAGTGCAGACAGGGAAGTTATGACTGGACGTGGATGAAGTTGCCCACAAGATGCTTAAATATCATACTATGTGTAGTTTGTTTAAATCTGGGGCTAAACTGATGCCTCATTAGAACCTCAGGGCCAACTTCTATCCAGAGGGTTACAAGACACAAAAACACACTGATCAGCTCAGGATGCCTTAACACTACATATTCACCTGAGAAAGAAGATCCACCTGGAACACAATGCACAGAATGACCATGGTGATCACATTTAATACCGTCTTACTCTGCGTTTTGGGGGAGAACTACAGCGTAGCCTTTGCTGATTAGAATCAGTCAGCTACGAGTAAAATGTGATATTTTTCAATTTTCAAGTTGCATTTATATATTTACCATTGAGGCCTCCAGAAGTGGGAGCTGCAGTGGTCTGTTTCTGTGTGTCATATGAAGGGCCAATGTTTCCCAGATCCTACAGAAGAGTGTGATCAATTTTAATGAAGCCTTAGATGGATGTGTATTTATGAACACATGTATCGTGAGTTTAGCCAACTAGTGTTCACTATATTTGCAAAATGACAGACAAATACCTGGTCTAACAGGCCAAATTTGGGATACTCCTCTTCTGGGTCTTTGCTGCCAGGGTCGGGATGTTCTTTTACAAGGAAGACATCTCGCTCTTTACTCTAAAAAAAAAAAATAAGCGTTGGTTAAATAACAGCTTAAAATTTTCATTATAATCACCCACATAAGCATTTGTAGTGTATTTATTGTTAATTTTCTTTGCACAAAAGACTTCAAATTTAGCAGCTTCTCTGGTTTTCATTTAAAAAAACAAAACAAAACAGGAGGATACTGAAATGATTTTATAAACTAAATAAAATATTACCATTGTCTTCACTATGTTGTTGGGCCACGTGAGCTTTCCCGGTCTCTGACGAGTTGTCATGCACTCCCAGTATTTATCAATGAATGGTATGATATCCTGCAGCAGAAATAACAATGTCCACATAACAGCAAATATTAGCAAATTACCAAGAAATACACAACAATTACTCAAAATGTACCAAAGCTGATATTAAAGGCTTTGAGGTACTTCATTTTCTCACAACCCCTTGATCTGCCAACTACCTATTTAGTGCTTTTTAAAAGGTTGAGAACCAAACAGAAGACAGATAGACCCTGATAAACTGTGAAACAAGTGTTTGATGGTCACAAGTACAGATGGGAATTGCGAACCGGATCCCAGTAGCTCGAGTCCTTGGAATCATTTGGCTGCCTGCCATTGCTAATGATTCTGCTTATTGATTCCCTTTGTGCATGCACGATGACATCATAGGTACGCTACATTGTTCTGGTCAGAACATAGCCAACATGGCATTGAGGCAGAAACAGTCTAAAAAGATGACACCAGGTCCACTTCTAACACTTACAAAGCTTCCATTTCTTGAAAAGGGTGGAATCCCTCCAATATGCTCAAACATTTGTCCACACAGCATGTGATTCATTTGATATGCTACTTAGTGGCACTTGTGAATCTAGTGGCAGGCCGTCATCCAGGCCCAGTTCTGGTTTTATAAAAATGTATGTCCATTTATGTCCAAAGACTTGGCAGGCAAAAGCAGAACTCTAACATGGTTAGGACAGTTTAGTATTCTTCACCTTGTCTTTGGAGAACATGGTCTTTGGGTGCTCCTCTTGTGTTCGGGATCTCCATGTCAAGTTTGCCAAGGCTGTGAGACACATCTCCTTCAGATCTGAAAAACAACGCATCACATCAATTCTTAAAAGAATGGTATTGAAGATGGAGGTAAAGAAACTACTGAATGAGTGTGGACTGTAGGAGGATTTCTGCCTCCTTGTAGCCCACATAGACTTACTTGCTTGTTTCCTCAAGAAGTAAGTGTTGCCACTGTGATGGCAGACGTTGCAGTGAAACACATAGTTGGTCATAAAAGGAAGACAGGTGCTGAAGAGGAGGAAAAAAAAAAAAAAAAACAAAAAAGAGATACCAAGTTCTAAATAAAAACCCTCCAGGATTGCCTTTTCAAAAAGTTTGTCATATACATTCCAGTAACATGGTGATTAATGAAGCAGTGAGTAATGGAATTCTTACTTTAGAAGTTCCATTCACACAACTGAAATAACAACTAAAGTAAACTAGATGAATATACTTATTTCTAACCATAGAATAATATTGGAGTAATAAATACAGTGTGCGCCAAGTGTAGAAGGGTAACGTGCAGTCAAACAAAAAAAAATAATAATTTTA
>JAQQZY010000005.1:38313267-38326000 GCA_030068375.1 Ostorhinchus rueppellii
GGGAGAACATGCAAACTCCACACAGAAAGGTCCCAAGGATCGCCCGGGAATCGAACCCAGGACCTTCTTGTTGTGAGGCACAAGTGCTAACTGTCGCCCGATAACAAATTAATTAAGTCCTTATCACGAGATAACAAAGTTCATTTTCTCGAGATAGCGAATTAATTCACACGTACACACACACACACACACACACACACACACACACACACACACACACACACACACACACACACGTGTGTATGTTATTTGTATTTGGTTCTCCTGAGGATGTCAATTTCCCTCAATGCTGACAGAGACTGGTCCATGGGGATCTGTAAAATTAAAAAAAACAAAACAAAAACAAGTTAATGACAATTAATTCGTTATCACAAGATAAAATAATATGTTAAACCACGGCTGTTCTCAGCTTCCATTGTAACTTTATGGTTTGCACAGATATCATTAAATCTTGAAAACTTGAAGTGTCCAAAAACAGTGGAGATATAGGCTACCTTAAAAAACAAAAAAAAAACAAAACACTGTATACAGACATAACCTGACCTTTTCAGGCAACATGGATACAAAACCTTTTCCTACATATCATCTGTGTCCACAGCTTATGCACAGGCCTGGTGCAGCACTGTAACTCTGATCCCCAGTCATGAGCACTGGGGGATGGGATGAGGTAGATTTTCTGCTCAGGACTGTGGTTAGAAGACTGTTTTCAGACATTAACTCTTCACTGACTCATCACTCTTGTATAGTAAACTTTTTATGATGACTGCATGACATGTTTCATATAAAATGCAACAAACTTAGATGCAATCTATTGACATATCACCTGCCTAGAACTAATAGAACATTTACATAACAAAAGACACATAGAACAGTATAATAAAGCTCAAGGTTATTAAATATGATTTTTTTAAATCTTGGCTTTCAACTGTGCATGTTTCTTTCCAGCTGAAGATGCATCAACTGAAACAGAGCCTGGTGTTTTAGTCAGACATAATTATATTTCTTACATCTAACAGTGGAAGCTACAGTTTGCTTTGTGGAAGTTAGAAACTAAGGATTTGCAGGAATTATCCTCTCGTAGTTTCCACAGACAATGATGGATGTGAAGTTAAGATTTCTGCAGCCTCTGCATGAGCCAGAAAGTGCAGCCAGTGGTTTCTGGATGAAAACTGGAAAAGCCCAAAGAATGAAAATCCCTTTTCAGACACTGAGTTTATCAAATGCTGTCACAAAGATCCATGCAGGAAAAGAAAATTTGGCAACCTATAGCTGTCATTCTCATGTTACTCCCTGATAATAACTTATAAACACAGTTTTCTTAAACTCACCAAGAGTGGAGTCTCATAGCATGGATACAGTGAGCTAAAGTTAACGTGGTGAGTTCTATTGTGCAGATGTCCTTTTTCTTTTCCATGGGTTGTTTACAAAGTGAGGACCTGTATAAAATCCTTTGTGATTATATGAGACCACCCCATGTACTTTTTTTTAATGGTATTTAAAAGTTTCAGAGGTCGTTTCAGCACCAGTGAAGACTCATCAGGCACAAAGACAAGTGTGCCAGTAGAGATCTCACAAAAGAGCACAGGAATCCTGAGAGCACCCCTGGGTGTTGCAATAAATGCCTTTAAGTCATTGTTAGGAGGATAATAGTTCTGTTCTCTCCTCCTCTTTCCTTTTACACATCTGTGACTTTAGTGTGAGGAAGTTATGAATGGGTAAGCAGTTTTTTTTTCGGCTGCCATGCCATTCATGTAAAGTTACTGTTGGTTTCCAGACATTTTTCATTGGATTAGACATCCTTTTCTCAACTACAACTGAAGCATTTCATGGCACAGATTATAGCATCTGTCTTGAAACATCTTTATGTTTCATTGATACTGACCCCTAATACTTGTTACACATCGCACAGAATTGTATTGCACAAGTACAACTACCGAAGCACTGATGAAAAAGCAGACTTTACTCTGTGCAGAATGTTCCCCAGTATAATAGGTAATATGGTTGTTGAATCCCATTTTCATTTTTATTGATGTACCAAAGTAAGAGTGTGTTTATCAAACACACACCAAACCAAAAGAGTATTTTACAGTGTGTTAACCCTGGCATTTTGATATCAAATAACATTATTCAATCATTTGCTAAACTGGTGACTTGTCCAGGGTGTACCCCGCCTTCACCCTAAGTAGCTGGGATAGGCTCCATGCGACCCCCGTGACCCTAGTGAGGATAAAGCGGGTATAGAAGATGAATGAATGAATCATTTGCTATACAGTCGAGAAAAAATTATTAGACCATCAAAAGTAAGCAAAAACAATGGTTATGCAATCAAGAACTACTCCTGAGTGTATCATGTGACTAAAACAGAAAAGAAAACATGGGATGCCTAAAAGCACTGTTTTGTCAGTACAATGCCATAGATATTGATGTACGAACAGAAGTCATATTGGTGGTTATCAAGAAAACATTTTTTTGCACTATTCCCCCCCCCTGAGTTTCTCTATTTCCCTGTGTGCTGTTCCACAAAGCCCAGGGTCAGAGAAGGTCAGGCCTATGGTGACATCTGCTAATTGTCCTGATGGGCCGGCCTCTTCTGGTCTTCTCAATACCAATTTCTCTGTAGGTGTCTGTAGCTTGGAGCACACCGGCAGCTGCTGCCACTGTTTGCACCACTTTCATAACTGAACCCCTGTGGACCCTCCTTTGCATCGTGAGGAATGGCCACTCTGGGCATTACCAAACTATAACCTGTAATGTGGGTTTAAAGATTGGACTGTGGGTTACATTGTGACGTAAATTAAGCTACTGTCCTTCATAAAACTGTGAAAGACAGATGCAAGAGGTGCAAAAAGGGTTTTATATGGAATATTATGATGTGCTATGAGCTAAATAAAATAAGTGCACCACCAAACAGCTTAAAGTGTCAAAGAAAACGTAGTTTTGAAGATGTCTGTTTAACATGCTCTAGTTAAATAACCCTCAAAGTCGACTACAGTCACCAGCCAGCAAAAGCATCTACTCATCTAAAATGTTTCAAACAATACATTGAAATAATTAAGGTAAAATGTGGTTTCTCAGATTTTCATCAATATCAGATGTGTTGTATTTAGACATTCAGATGCTTCATAAAGAATGTGAACATTTTCTGCAACATTGATTCACTAATAAAACTCATCTACTTTAGGAAATGACACTGGTTGGAAACATTTATATGTCCAGTAATTCATACTGCTTTCAAACAAAATCAAACAAACAAAAAAGTTACTTTTTCTTCAGTTTTCTTTTTTTAACATTTAAACTTTTGGTCAATGAATAAAATCAGGAAAAATCTTTTCATTGGAAAAAAATGCAAAAAGCAAAGTACAGCATTATAATAAATGGTGGCAGAAGAAATGTTGCATGTACAGAAAAATTCATTGTGTTTAGCCACAAAAATATAATTATTTAGATATTTAATATGACTCAACCCTAAATTTTCTCTAAAAGTAAAACTACAGTATGACTGCAACTTAAATATGTAACTAATGGCCACATCTTTTTTTTTCTTTTGTTTTAAATAACTAGTTAATAGTTTAATCAAGATCTCCTTCAGTAAAATGGAAATTGGTTTAAATATGACGAGCATAGATGTAAAAACCCTGTAACTAAATATTTTATGTCATCTTAACAGTGGGGTCGTTGTATTAATGGTACACAGCCTCGTAAAGTTGTAAGTGCTTCTAATTTAACTTAAGTGCTTTGTGGGGATGTCGCAGTCAACAAGACAAATGGAACTATGGAAACTGGACCCAAGGGAGAAAAGGCGCAAACTTTCCTTTGATGAGTCCATCAATTAGCATCACAAACTGCCTTCACGTGTCCTACCAGCGTAAAATCTCACATTTGCAAATAATGACAAGCTCATCCACAATAACGAACACGGGGGTAAAGAAAGGGGGCACATTTTAACCAGATGCCCGGCAACAAATAACAGCCAAGGTGTCCCCCCAGCTGTGAGCGCACATTTACATTCTGAAGTGCGCGCACGGGGGTCCCACGGGGCCAGAGTGTGTCTGCGCGCCCGCACAGGAAAGACACATGGCCACGATTGTTTCTGCAGGACGCAGGGCTTTATTTGGGCAACTTTCTGAATGAAATTTACATATCCTTCAGGAGGGAGCAGACTATATAACTCCGAGAAGAGCAGGCAGGGACAGAGGCACCTGCGTCCTGTTTGGTCCACGCACACCAAGCTGAAATGCATCCAGTCGCAGCCAAATTACCGCTTACGCACAGAACGCCTTTTTCTGTGGATGATATTTTGGACCCAACTAAATTTACAAAGAAAAAAATCGTTGCTAATGACGAATCATTCACAGGTGAGCTCAGAAAACAGTCTAGCTTTGATCGATTTGTAACTTTGTGACTCATTGAATTTATCTTTAATGCATCTGTTTTCCATTAGAAGCTTCTACTCCAAGGGATCAACCCAAAGAGAAGCAGCAGCATCCAGGTGACTACTACAGCCCAGAGGAAGAGGAGGAAGAGGAGGCAGCTCCATGCTCCGAGAAGAAGGTTCAGAGGATGAAGGAGAAAAGTCGACGGATCCGTACTGCTTTCACTCTGGAGCAGCTGCAGATCCTGGAGCGCAGCTTCCACAGATGTCACTACCTGTCGGTTCTGGAGCGTCACACCATCGCCTCTGCGCTCCGACTGTCCGAGACGCAGGTCAAGATCTGGTTTCAGAACAGACGCACCAAGTGGAAGAAGGAGCGGCTGCAGGGGAAGGAGGCAGAAGAGGAGCAGCACGGCTTCCCACCATCCTCATCCTCATACTCCTCACATCCTTCATCCGGCTCCGCTCTGACCTTCAGTCCTCTGCTCTGCCAACAGCGCACTCCCCTCCATCTGTATGCGCCATTACCATTGGTCCCATATCACTATTACAGATGATACTTAATGGGACCTAAATGAACACATGCACTGTTCTAGAGGAGCTTCTGCTGAGGCAAATGGGACTGAGTGGAAAATGAACATGGACTAAAAACAAAGTTAATATTTTCTAATGGAATTACAGTAAGCTATAACTTATTTTGATAAACTTCTTTTTTTTATACCAAAGCTGTTCTGTCTTGTCTTGTTTCTTTTCTTGTAGTGAACAGATGGTCCACAGTGCATGGACACATCTTAACTGTTTTTGGCAAGTTAAAAAGAATGTCAAACACATACACAGCCTATAAAAATACACATACTTAAAAGAACAATACTCTGCTTTAATCTTTTTTAGTCCGTGTTTCTTATACACACACACACACCCACAGACACAAACATACGTCTGTGAACATCTGTATGTAATTTAACACATGCTCTTATCCTCAGATGTCAGAGGGTCTGAACTTGCAGCTCTGTCCATCCATCGCTCATGAATAAGACAAGCTGTATTTAGCTCTAATGAATGGTAACTTATATGACCAAAAACATAACACACTGCAGCTATGTCAAAACACAAATGAGATCAGCCATTATAGAAGCAGAGCTGTAAACGCATTTAGACGTGATAAACCGTTCTTTCATCCAAAGTGTAACGGTAATGACTGAGATGTCATATCTTTTATCAGCTGGTGTGAGATTGTTTCCTGGCAGTTTATTTTATCACATCTGAAACAGATCTTTTAAAAACACTAAAACCACCTCCACCATTGAAGTATTGGAAACAGATGGAGGGAAAAGAAAACAGGGACAAAATGGGAGATAAGGACGGTTTTGTCACACACACACACACACACACACACACACACACACACACGAACACACATAAACTAGGCAAACCCAAAATCAAACATGGCCAAGGTCAACTTCACTTCGTTCAACATCAAACAGAACAAAATGTATATTTAAAAAAAGAAAGAAAGAAAAAGCTTTTCATGAAGTGTGCATGACCAAATATGACAAGCTTTAGTATCCTATGGGACTTAAGACCATAAAAGCATCAACAGCTGGTCTCATGCTCATGATATTAAAAGTATGCAATCAGGAAAGCTGAGATTTCATCCAAAGATGATAAAAAAGATTTGAGTTCTGTCTATTTTCTGATGACTGAGCAGAAAGGAATGTCCCTCTGTTGACTTCATAACATGACTCAGTTTTGCTCATGCAGGAATAAATGCTTCAGAGTTCACATCTGTTTGCAGTTTTTCTGATTGATGTACTCGTGAGTGACCCACTGGTGACCATGATGTGGACCACAATGAAAAGCCATTGTGTAAACCAGCATTTTCTGCAGGTGTTACTATTATATATTCTTCCAATCAGCTGTATATATACATCAAACTGTTTTTTTGTTTTTGAAATGTATAATTATTTGGCCACAGTGACTCATTTTCAAGCTCGTGATGCGTTTCTACCTTGATGTAGGTTAACTTCAGCAGTGAAAATATGTCCTGCTGGAAAGTGAAGGAGACAGGATTTATTTGTTTTTCCTCCAGACCGAACATCAGACCAGTCGGAGCCATCACAGTCACTTCACATTTGATTTTTATGTGGGGAATCTAAGCGACCCTTCAGTCTGAGCTGCTTCACACGAAAACTTTGGTCCTGACTGTTGTGCCAAATTCTGTCTTAAAGTTACAAATTTATCAAATTACCAATTAATAGATTGATTGTTGATAAAGAACAGTTTTTGGGTTTTTTTAGCCCATCTCAGATGTGTATGATGGTTTTCTGGCATGGAAATTTGCTTTTGCCTGGCACGAAACAGTGGAAAGACAAAGACAGGGACAATTTTGGATGTTAAAATATCAGGTTGTGGAGAATAAAACTATCAATTAAATGTATTATTTAAGCTGAATGAGCTATAGTTCTTTCATGTCTGCTGAAATTGTTCATATGTGGGTGTAACTTTACTCTTTTGAGCCTTAAAGGAGGATGCCAGCGATGTGTTTATGGCTTGTTACACTGCTCCCTAGTGGCAAAGATGGTTGTTTTGATGAGAGGCAAGCATTATAGGTCATACCAAACAAAGAAAAGCAAAACCCCTGTGAAAACTGAAGTGTGAAGGCATGCATTTATAGCTCAGTAACGCTGCTTTTCATTTGTAAAGAGGCTGTCAGTCCGAGTCTTATTTAACACATTCCAAATCCACATGAGTCTGGTTAGGAAGCCGTCAGTCCTTCCTCCTTTGGTGACTGTGAACAATTCTAAGGGTAAAATTTATTCCTCACTTTCTTCCTTTCCTGCCTACCTCCCTCCGAGGAATGTCACATGTGGTAGTTGCTCCTCCCTCTTTGCTAAGAGAAGAGTAAAGGGGGAAAGGGGGTGAAGGGCCATGAGGGAGAGATGTGACTGAAGGAGAATGAGAGAGAAGAGGAGGAGGAAGAGGAGGAGGAGGGAGGTATGTTGCTGTTGCCGCTGCTGCTCAAAACTACTCCAGACAGATGCATTTCCTCCCCTCCAACTCTTCCAGGAGGCTGCTCTAAAACGTCCAGCACTAAAAGGTTTCACGGCTCTCTGCATGCTGACACTCCATCAGAAAGGAAGCAGCTCTGGTGTCTCATCCTTTTGTTCTCAGTGTCTCCAGAAGGCATGACTTTCAAGAGTTCCTCAGGACTTCAAAGTGTGGTGGCCAAAGCTTTGCATCTGTAGGTCAGATGTTGTGAGTCTGCCCTGACATCCAGAGTTTAGTTTTACAGCTGGTTCCATATACGAGGGAAGTTCCTGGAGTACGCCGGCTCTGTCTCATCCCAGTCACTGGAGTGTTTCCATTAGCGAGATGAGGACTGAGGTGCTCGTCGTCTTGGTAGCTGTGGGCTTGTGCTGTGCTCTGGTTTGGGCTGGTGAAGATGTAAAGGAGAAGGATCTACACAGAGTCCAGGTCCAGGTGAGAGGAGCCCAAGGACTGGTCAAGAGCAGGAGACAGGTAGAGGACAGGAAAATGTCAGATGAGCCCGCTGAAGTGGTGGAAGAGAAGACAAAACCAAAGAAGAAGAAAACACCTGAGGAAATAGAGGCAGGTAAGAAGCGGCTTATTGGAGGATGACAAGAAAATGTCCTTGTGTGTCACAGAAAGTGCTTTTTGTTCATCTGTTACTGATTTTAAGAAGGAAACATATCTGAAAGCTTAAGGTTTCTTGACCTTTCCTGGCCTCTTCTCCTTTCCAAGCTCTTATCCACAGCTTGCCGCCAAGAATCTTGAGGAGATGCAGACAGGAAAGGCTGCAATCACTCCAGACAGAGAAATATTTGGTTTGAACCGTTATCTAATGTTCTGCCTCCACCTTCTTTTCTACACCTCAATTAGTCTTCTCAGAGGACCATCTGTTTACCTCCATGTAGTCACTCAGAGGCTGTACAAAGTTTTCAGTAAACACAATAGTAGAGCAGTTGGAACTTTTTTTTCCTTCTTTACAAAAACATCACAGTGAGTCAGAGATGACAAAGCAAAAACCTACAGTGATTCAGCTGGTGGTCTGACATTTTCTTGGCAGTAAAAACTAAACCACTGCTTACATGACTTGCTCTCTCTGCCAGGAATACAGGTTGTACATAAACAACTGCAAAACTTTTGGTAGCTTCTTTTTCATCAAGCTCAGTGGTTAGAGAATGAGCTTTTATCGTGTGGGTGGTGGTCGTTAAAAGTTTGTACTTCAATTAAACTTACAAGGCCAAACACATCTGTAAAAAATACAAAGAATGAGCAACAGCACAAGTATTTCCACTATGATTTTCCATAAGTGGAGCACACAGGATTTACGAGACAGCACAGTTTCAGTAGCATTGACGAAATGGCACCGATGTTCTCAATGTTAACTTTCCACTGCATGAAGCAAAACCACAAGCCTTAGCAGCCAGAACTATTCATGTGTGGCTGATTTAGGTTCCATAAAGAGCCATAATTAACAAAACCTGAGACCTAAAACTATTCTCTGAAGTTTAGTTGATCCAGAGGCTGTGCTGAGCGTGCACATTCTTTATTAACAGAACCCTGTTTAGCAGTGACACTTTTCAAAAATAAGGTTAGATGAACGGGAATGAAGACACTGGAAGGAGAATCAGATGTTCTCCAATCAAATGAAGCGTTGCTAAATGCTCAGAAATGCCACGGAAAGGTGAATAGTAGTAATGAAAAGTGGCCACCCTTTACATCATACATGAGTAATGAACTGGCTTGGAGGAATTGTTGTGTTTAAAGACCAGTGGAACATCAGGAAACATGTACAGCAGAAAACAAGCAACCCTCTGTGTGTGCGTTGGAGTCTGATGGTTTTATAACAAGGCTGGATTAAAGCTCTCCTCTGTAATATTCCCTGCAATTCAACATGAAACTACCTACACTATACTTTCAAGTCTATAAGCAGTGTCTCATCAAACACTTCAGAAAAGCCTGTAACACAACACCTATAAACGCTGCAGCCTTTGAGTCTGGAGGCTCCTTCATCCATCTGTTTGTTTTTGACCATGCAATCTGAAAAACAAGTACACTGTAAAAACATCATGTTGTTTTGCTGTTTCCATAAGAGTTGGGAAACGCAGCAAAATTAAAATCTGTGACTTGGTAATTTGCTTAATCTTGATCTGAGAAATTTCCAAAGAAGTGATTTTCAGCATTTTCACCGGGCAAGTTGATTCAATTTTGTAAATAGAGCTAAATTTGGATTTTGGTGCCTGCAACAAACTCAAAACAAGCTGGGACAGAGACTGAAAAGTTCATAGAATCTACTGATAACACTGTTCTGTAGCATTCCCCAGTTAGCAGGTTAACAGGTGAGTAGATCATGTTGAACATAAGAGGAGCATGAACCAAAGAGTCTTTGCAGATATAGGTCAGGGCTCAACACTTTGCACCGTACTCTCTTCAAAAAGAACAATTATCAACACAAACTGAACGACAAAATGTTATGAAAAGATTGAAGGAGTCAAGGAAAATCTCAAAGCGTAAAGGCCAAGGACAGAACTCACTGGTGAATGAGCCTTGACCTTTGACCCTCAGGTGGCAAAGCATGTGAGGCTGTCAAGTTAGTGTGATGAAAATAGAAACATGGGCTCAGGAGGACCTGGGAGAAGTGTTGTTATTAACTGCATCCAGAAATGCAACATGAAATGAAACAGATGAGTAGGAAGATGTAGATCAGAATAAAACCTTTGAGTCATCTGGAACCAAGCTCTTCTTAGATGAACTGGAAGACAATGGGAGACTGTGTGTACTGTGGTCAGAGAAGTTCATGTTCAAAAACTGATTTGCCAAAAGCTGCATCTGTGATGGTCTGGGGTTGCATTGGTGTCCAATAGCTGATTTGCATATGTGGAACAGGACAATTGATGTGAAGGTATAGATGGAAATTTTACAGAGGTAGATACTCCTGGCCTCATTCTGCTACAGTTCCATCAGAGTGCTGGACTGTCCTGCCTCCAGTCCACATCTGTCTCCTATTGAAAATGTATGGACATAATGAGGAAAAGAATTAGACACAGCCGCTGCAGACTGCTGAGAGGCTCAAGTCTTGGAAACAGCAAGAATGGACAAAAAAAAAAAAAAAAATCATCTTTCTTAACTGCCAAACATAGTACCCTCAGTTCACAAAGCATTGTGATAAGAAGAATAGTTGATGTAGCACTGAAATAAACTTGACATTGTCCCAGCAGCTTTGTCATTTTAAGGCATTCAAATCTAATGTTGTCTTGTATGCAAAATAAAATAAGTGACCAGTAAAAACAACAAATTATTTTACTTATAATTTTGTCAATCAAATAAAGGTTCGAGCTAATAAACAAATGACAGATTTTAGTTTTATCGCGTTTTAAGTAAATGCTTCAGCTGATGTGGAAATGAGGTTTGTACAGCAGAACAGACTGCCTCAAAATACCATTTAATGTAATTATGTATTGACTGGACTAACACTGAGAAGTGAATTTAACCCTTTCACACATACTGGTCACTACAGTGGACAGTTATTCTGCAGCTGGTCTCTTTATATTCATGGGTTTTGTTGTTTTACTTCCATATCAGCCAACACAGTGGACACTTATGCACCATCCCACACACTGCAGTTCATGTCATTACTGTAACTTTGCTGTTCTTGATAAAACTGATCTGCAGTGACGTGTTTCAGTATAAATCTATTGTTATTTGTTAGGCAATTTTTATTTATTTATTTATTTATTTTACATATTATGGCCATGAAGTGAGATATAACTAGCATTAGAATATGTTAAAATGTGAGAACACATCAGATTAGCAGCATTAAATATGTTTTTTTTCTCATTGTTTTCATATATTGGGTTTTAAACATGTTTGTTTATTTCAAAAAATTAAATGCATGGGTGTTTTTGTAACTCCATTTGTAAGTCAATCGCATTGTTTTCTTCTTGCCTGAGAAGGAATAAAAACACTCAGGAAAAAAAATCTTGACGAAGGTTCTCATAATTCATGCATGAAAGGGTTAAACTAGAATCCAACAATACAATGTGTATTTGAGTGTGTAATAGGCTACTGACTGCATGCTCTTTTGGTGGTAGGCTTCCAGATCTCAGCATTTGGTGGGTACTCTGTCATGATTTTACAGTGTATTTAGAAGAAAGAGAGGGGGGAAAAACCAACTGGTAGTAAAAACCATTGAACCATCGTCCGTTTCCCTTAACCCAACATTAGACCAGACTTTACATAATTCTCCTGTCATGCACACTGAAGTAATGACTGCACAGGAACAGCTCGCTACAGAGATTATTAGGTCTTGGCAAAGTCCTTCATTCTGCTGAGTGCTTTCTCCTTTGGTCTGAGGCCAAAATAAGCCTCTGACCTGGCTGAATTCTTCTCTTTCAGAACGAACCCTGCTGCGTTTGTGTGTTAGTGGTGGTAGCGTCTGTCTGAGCTTCCCTTTCATTTTATGGCCCTGACCTGTAGGAAATGCATCTGCTCTGACAAACAAATTGAACAAACTATAAAAAGCAACTGAAGAGAAATATTTGGCAATAATAACTAATGAAAAACGATAAAATGTTTGGATGTGACTTGTATGGTTATGTGTTATATGTGTATATAAATAGATTAACAGACACACTGGTTTCTATTGAACTAAATGTTTCCTTTTCTGCACTTATTCCTCTGTAGCCAGGGCAAAGAAAGCAGCAGAGAAGGAGGCAAAAGCCAAGAAACAGAAAGGCCCCAAGCCCACCAAAAAGCCCAAAGCCCCGAAGCCTACCAAAAAACCCAAGACACCGAAACCCACAAAGAAGCCCAAGGCTACGAAGAAACCAAAGACAACAACGCCAACGATGGCAACAACAACTACAACCACCACCACCACCTCTGTGCAGCCACATATTAAACATCCCAGTCTGGAGGAGGAAGAGGAGAAGCTGTTCATTGAGCTCGGCTGGGACAAATGTGGGTATACTTTAGGAAGAAGAAAATGAAAGAAAGGATTTACAGCCACAAATCTAGACTATAATGACTGTATTAGACGTGTAAACAGAGCAAGACAAATCTGTCATCAAACTCACATTAGGAACGTTTGACAATCTCACTGAATTACACGTTATATGCAAACTGTGACAGTGTCTGTGGTGTAAGCATTTAACACTTTGTCTTTATTTTAGTGTTTCACCCTGGGACCACAAAGGCACCGGAGTGGGAGGAGCCTGTGGAGCCAGACCTGGGTGAGATACATAGGATTTCTGTTGAACACAAAGTATAGATAGATAGATAGATAGATAGATAGATAGATAGATAGATAGATAGATAGATAGATAGATAGATAGATAG
>JAQQZY010000005.1:38337331-38352720 GCA_030068375.1 Ostorhinchus rueppellii
ATTAGCCGATTAACCTATCAGTGCATGTCTTTGGATTGTGGGAGGAAACCGGAGTACCCGGAGAAAACCCACGCAAAGTGAACATGCAGAGTCCACACAGTCCTGGTGCTGGAATCGAACCCAGGACCTTCTTGCTGTGAGGCACAAGTGCTAGCCACTGCACCACCATGTCGCCCAAAATGTACAAATATCTCCCAAAATATTGGTCCTATCACCTTGCTGTTTTCACTAGTCTCTTCCTTGACCAAAAATACAGAAGTATTCCAAACTGTAGCAGTCAGCGTGATGCCCAAGACACACAGACCCTGTTAGATTTATAGATTTCAGGTTGTATTTTTCTATGTCCAGCTCTTAAGTCAAGGTGAACTCATGAATGTTCAGTCCACTTCCACCTGCAGCTTCATTCACAGACCATCATTAAAGAGCCTTTGCCTTCCCTCCATCTCCAGGTGAACCAGAATTTCGTTACACAGCTGGTCTCCATGGCAACGAGGCCCTGGGACGTGAACTGCTTCTCCTGCTGATGCAGTTTCTGTGCAAGGAGTACAATGATGAAAACCCAAGAGTGCGCCGCCTGGTGGACGGAGTGAGGATACACCTGGTGCCCTCACTTAACCCTGACGCTTATGAGTTGGCCTACGAGATGGTACGATCAGATCTGGCAACATGTCAAATCAGATTACTAGTCATGATAAGGTTTAAGATTTTCACCATCAGATGGTTCCCAGATATTTCAAGAGCTTTTTGTTCATATTAACATATGTAGTGCCACATTATGTAATAACAGTGCACGTAATAATGTCATAATTTTTCACCTTATTATGTAATCTAACGCTGCATTTTATAATAACAAGTCACATTTTGTAGGAAAATTCTTGAAAGCATTTTGTAATAACTTATTACATATTGCAACAGTTATTACAAAATGTGGGTGTAGCACTTTTTTTTTTTTTTGCAGGAACCATCTATGTCTTCAACTACCACAAAAAGTATAAACTTGTGAAAATAGCTTTAATAATTTGTAAAAATAATTTCCATAATGAATTAGTAATGTAATAATTTGGTGCATTATGTAATAAACCATTGAAAAACCATTAAAATTCATGCCTTAATTGAAAAAAAAAACACATCTTGCCTGCAGAACAACATTAAGCATTCCAGCTAAATTAGAATAGATTTATTTATTTATTTATTTATTTATTTATTTATTTATTTATTTATTTATTTATTTTAAGGATGATGGTTCATTGGTCAAAGCTAAATGAAACGTAACTGTATCTATTATAATGGGGAATGTGTTTGTAAGAGACAAAAGCTGCTCTAATGAAATATTACTGACAAGAAACTTACTGGTGCATTGAAATTTGGAAGACACACTATGTAACGAGTTATTACAAAATAAGGGGGGAAATGATTACATTAGATATTGCACCATTACTGCATGATGCGCTGTTAGAACATATCATCAACTTCCTAAAATAATGGCCTAAATCATCAAACACTCTGCTGTAGCTACGAGTTATTTTCCAGATTTACTGTAAAAAGTAAAATATTGAATCAACTTTTTAAAAATGTCTTCAATAGGTCACACAGATTTTTTTTTTTTTTTTTAATTTTTAGAAATTAAATTACATTTAATGTAATTTAATTTGGTTCACTCAACTAATTTTTTTTAATGTGTGACCTATTGAAGAAAAATTTTTAAGTTGATTCAATGTTTTACTTTTTAGAGTGTTGAAACCACACTATAAACCATAATGTAAAGGAGTTAGAATTAATATGAGATGTTGGCAAGTGAAATGCCCTCTTTTGTTGAATAAGTATAATGAGTTTTGCAGGAACCGTGACATGTTTTTCACTTGTCTCCAGGGCTCGGAGATGGGGAACTGGGCACTGGGTCACTGGACTGAAGAGGGCTACGATATCTTCCAGAATTTCCCAGATCTTAACAGCATCTTATGGGGGGCAGAGGACAGAGGCTGGGTCCCACGTATAGTACCCAATCATCACATCCCCCTCCCAGAAAACTTCCTCAATGGCTCTGTGAGACTGACCCGCATCAGTAAAAGGTGCATCTGATCCTTTTGTCCTGTACTAATCCTGACAGTCAGATGTTTCTGTCGCTTGCTTTCACAGATCGCTGTTGAGACAAAGGCCGTCATATCCTGGATGCAGCGCACCCCCTTTGTGCTGGGAGCGAACTTACAGGGGGGAGAAAAGATGGTTTTGTACCCATTTGACATGCAGCGTCCACCAATTTCTGTAAGGCTGGTTTATACAAGTCACTTTATATTCTTATTAGAACACCCTTGTTTTCGTCAATTTCTTGTTCATTTTAATGCCTAGTACAACTAAAGTTTTGGATAAATATAATAACAACAAAAACAGCCCATAACAGTTTAATTTCAGAACTGATAGCTATCCATTTTCCATGTTTTCTTCCAATCCAATCCAACTTTATCAATAAAGCACTGTAAAACAACCACAGTGGACCAAAGTACACTAGAAACACAATAAAATTAATAAAAGCATAAAAGAAATTAAAATCAAATAAATCAAATAAGTTAAAATATAAAACAGAACAAAATATCAACATTGCATGAGTTAAAAGGCCAAGGATTTCTGAATAATAACCAAAATCACTTCAGTTCTTACACCAGTGTCTATGGCATTGTACTGACAAAAACAGTGCTTTTATTCATTCCATGTTTTCTTTTCTGTCTGTTTTAGTCACATGATACACACAGGAGTTGGGACTGGATTGCATAACCATTATTTTTGATGACTTTTGATGGTCTTATAATATTTTCCATAACTGTACATGAGCTATTGTGCACGACTGTCATAATCCTTTATTATGTTCATGTTGTTTAAGCTGACTGACAACCGACGTTGGAGAGCAAACTCTGAGATGAACGACGAGACCTGGGCCCGCATTCAGCGGCAGAATGAGGGGGCTCTGAGGGAGACACCAGACGACGCCATGTTCCGCTGGTTGGCAATGTCATATGCTCACAGCCACCTCACCATGACGGAAACCTACAGAGGCTCCTGCCACGGCGATGACGTGACCGGGGGGCAGGGTATCATCAACAGAGCCAGCTGGAAGCCAGCGGTGGGCAGTGAGTGATGACACAGGATATATGTAACTTCAGATACACAAAACAAACTTAGGTGAAGATCCAGAGCTCCTGAGATGTTCTAAGGCAGGGGTGTCAAAGTCATCTTAGTTCAGGGGCCACATTAGATCAGAAGTAGGCCAGACCAGTGAAATAATAACAAAATAATCTATAAATAATATCAACTCCAAAATTTCCTCTATGTTTTAGAGCTAAAAAAAAAAAAAGTAGAATTATGTGATGAAAATGTTTCCATTTACTAACTATCCTTTAAAAACAATGTGAACAAGAGAAGCACTCGGGTAGCGCAGACCTCCGCCAAGGCAGTGTTTGTACTTTCATCCACTAGATGGCGCTGAATGTATGGATCACCACCAAAATCTAATCATCTGTAGAATACCCCATTTCTGACAATCTGTGAAAATATCACGAAAATCCATCCATAACTTTTTTAGTTATCTTACTAACAGACAGACAGACAGACAGACACTGGCAAAAACATAACCTCCTTGGCGGAGGTAATAACATGAACAAACTGATATTTCTTAAGAAAAATACATACAATTTGAACAATATTCTGTCTCAATGTATCATTTACACGTGTTACAGATACAGTGGCTCTACAAACACACAAAACATTTAATAACAGACAGAATACTGGTAAACTTACACTTCAGACATTTCCAAATGTTCATATTTGTTCAGGTTATTTCCATTTTTGTGAAATGATAGTTTGTTTTCATGTAAATACAGTAAAAGGCCATGAAAGTGTTTATATTTACAACGATAAACATTTGGAGTTGATAGTATTTATAGGTTATTCCGAGACTATTTTACTGATCCCACCCACAGCAGATTGAATTGGCCTGTATGTGCAACCTGAACTAAAATGATTCATATCTTCATGGTAATTTTTGTATTTCATAAATTCATCCCACAGGCTGAAATGGACCCTATAGTGGGTCGGATTTGGCCCCCGGGCCGCATGTTTGACGCCTCTGCTCTAAGGTTTAGGTATTCTATCATATTATCTTCAGTGGAAGTACGTAGAGGCTTTATTGATGTAAATCTATTAATAACCGCTCTATGAAAATAATACAGTATAAGCAAATGCACACATTATCATCATAGTGTGCTGTTCAAAGTACAAAAAGTAAAATATGTTTCTCAAAGTTTATCACAGTCATTAAAAAAAATAATACTTTTGGAGATATGTGGTTTTCACTATAAAGTAGCAAAGGCTGTCGACAAAACATTTACCTTTGAGATGTAATGTAGTGGATGAGGCTACTAGTTTATCAAAGTACTTAGACATATTCTACCACTGTTCATGTCAAAGAGGCAGAAGTTATCAATCAAATGTTCCGTTACGATCTGCCAACGCTGTCTGTCACATTTGCTGCAGGTATGAATGACTTCAGCTACCTGCACACCAACTGCTTCGAGCTCTCCATCTTCTTAGGCTGTGATAAGTTTCCCCATGAGTCTGAGCTACCTCTAGAGTGGGAGAACAACCGTGAGGCCCTGCTGTCCTTCATGGAACAAGTAAGACCTGAGTGGATATGACCTGAGCTGCCCGTCTACTGGAATCTGTACCCCAAATCCTATCTGTCAAGGATCATGTCAGACCTGTGCATCTGAAAAGTGCCAGTGGTCGGGCACACGTACAGTGTATTCAAGACCGTTTTACTCACTTTAGAGTTCCGTCGCAACAAAACTCATTTTTATCCCGCTTCCTCTGAGGTCTACACAGTAAAGGTGATGCTCAGACTGAAGGAGCTACTGCTGTAAATCTATCTCTCTATTGATTTATAGTAAAACCAGAAATCATACTGTTTTGTCTGCAACCTGGGTGTTTTTTTTGAGATTCTGTTTTCTGTGCCAGGTAAATCGTGGTATCAAGGGCATAGTGAAAGACGTGGAAGGAAACCCACTGTCTAATGCCACCATCACAGTGGAGGGAATAAGGCATGATGTCAGAACTGGTAGGCTGAGCTCCTTCACAAAGACGATCTGTGAAAATCCCAGCTCTGCTCACAGTTTAAGTCAAACACTGATTCCCAACACTTGTGTCATTTTAGCTGCAGGTGGTGATTACTGGCGGCTGCTGAACCCTGGAGAGTACCGAGTAACAGCCAAAGCCGACGGCTACACCCCTCAGACCAGACTGTGCATGGTGGGTTATGACACTGGAGCCACTCCATGCAGCTTCACCTTACCTAAATCCAACTGGGACAGAATCAAACAGATCATGGCGCTTAATGGAAAGAGGCCCATTAGACTTGTCCCTAAGAAGGTGACGACTCCATCCACCACGGCAGTCGTCCCCACCACAGAAAGTCATATCAGCGCCCAGAGAACAGAACGGCTCAGGCGGCTCAAGCTGCTGCGTCTACGTAGGATGCGTATGCAAAGACAGAGGGGCAGGCTCAGTACCACTACTGTTGCCACGACAACAACAACAGTTCCTACAACAATACCTGAAAGAGAGAGTACAACTTCCTGGTATGACTCCTGGTTTCCTGTGGACAACTGGTCTACTGAGAACCCGTTCGATAGCATCAACTTTGACTCAGTGCCGACGCAGGACTATCCTTTTGAATTCACTATTGACTGATTCCTACACTCACACAGCCTACATTTCTATCATTAAGCACTGCAGCATCACAGCTTTTCACATACACAATCATTATTTAGTTTTTGGAAGGTTTTGAAGGTTTAACGTTAGGAAAAAACTAATTTTTTCCTAAGATTTTTTTTTTTTTTAACTTTACAGAAAATTTAACTGTAAAAAAAAAAAAAAAAAAGGGAGGCCTCTGCTGAGCAGAGACTTTACAGCACATTTGGCTCTGTTCAATAAATCTATATACTCTATATACAAACAGTATGCAGTTAGGTACTTCTCCATATGTATATCTTTTTGTATGGCTTTATAATGTGAATGCTCCATTCAATTAAACTGATTCAATGTAATGCTAAATGCATTTGATTAAAATAAAGTTATTTTATAAGATATGCTTGCATGCATTTTTCTTGTCCTTAAGTCAGTAAGAACTTACCATGGGACAGAATGATTTATTGATGCTCAATTATATGACATTATGAAAAAAGTATATTAATAGACTAAAGCTAGCTTTTGTTGCTGACGTTAGCTCAGTGTCAGCAGAGGAATCAGATAGTTTACAAGAAAGATATTGGTTTTCTAATTCTGCTACAGTAATGACATAATGATAAATGGTATGAGAAACAACGAAGATGGCAAAAAACAGTCAACAACTGATAAAATACAGCAGGTTTAATGGAATAAATACACTGACTGGTCTTCTAGTTTTATTCTGGAAACTCAACACTAAACCCCTTGTGCTGCTTTTATGTAGAGGAGAAAAATAAAAACAGAAAATCCAAGAAGCTTCTTCTCTCGGCAGACAGGAAGGCCATAACTAGAAACTGGCTCACTACGGATCCACCTAGATACAATCAACAGTAAGATATAGTACAGGAAATATGGGTGATGGAAAAAAAAATGACTTCTACCTTAAGACAAAAAAAAGATGAGTTTGATAGAAAACAGGACAAAATGGACTGGATTTAAAAAAAAAAAAACAAAAAACAAAGATATCAGCACTGAAAGGGTCATGTGATGCTCTTATTTTCTTTTTCTTGAACTATTTATGGATATTTTTTGTTGAATTCTGTAATCCTCAGTTGACCTTGCTGTAATGTTTGTTATATTTTGTTTATGAACATGTGAAAAAGAAATTTTAAAAAGGTAAAAAAAACAAACAAGAAATATGCGTTCATCTCATCACTATGAATTAATAAGAAAAATGTTGATTCAAACTTTGCAGAAATACTGTTAACACAAGCTGTGTTTATAAGAAAAACACCACATAAAGATCATTAGGCTCTCAGGAAGACACAAACAGTTTAAGCCAACTCAAAAATGTCAACAATCAGTGAGAGGTTGTTTTTTGTCTAAACATTTGCGATCTAAGGATGACGAGTCCTGATGGCAAGTTACCATTAAAAAACAAACAAACACTTAAATAAATCCATTTATCTTCATTCAAACAAGGTCATGTATTCAACTAAATCAACTCCAAATGCATGGTATAAGGTGAAAGTATGATCTCAACCGTGGAAGAAATGACTAAATGAGACTTTAATTAAGTGTAAGATTTGGAGACTATTATCAGGGTCATAAAGTGAACGTTTCCTCATTCCTGAAAAGTGTCAGCGCTGAGAAACAGAACGGATAGTAATCTTATCCCACTGTTTCCTGGTCTGTTCTTTCCTCCTTCGTCAGCTTAAGTATCTTGTGTCATATCCCGCAGCAATGTGTACAAATAGTGACGATCGCAATCCTCACGTTGAAGTGCAGGTGAAGGGATCAGGTTTTCACTCTACGTGTGACACAATGACAGCTTTTCTAAAGAAAGGTTCATTCATCTTCTATACCCGCTTTATCCTAAAGAAAGGTTTTAATATTAAAAAGGTGGGAGTGTAAACTTAAATTACGATGCAGCTTTATTACTGTGGATTATAAAGGAGAACTCGAGGCACTTCTGAATAATGAAACTTGAGAAGAAATCACATTAAAAAAAAAACTACTTTGTTGGATAAATAACTCATAAAAAACAGATAACTGATTTGTGACACAAAAGCCAAAAGGACAGTTGAGCAGAATTTTTTCAGATTTTTAAGTTCCTACAAGTTATTTTTATTTTATGTCACTAGTCCAGATTCCAAGAATGTACATGTTTCTAGAAATCCTAAATCCCAAAGCTCGTTGCTAACTTGTGATCCAAGTAATTTGTTTTGCTTTCTTGACTGTTCAGATTCTCCAATTAAACCCAACTAAAAAAAAAAAGACTGAATTAAGACCAGTTTTCTTTTTATTAATGATGGTTGCATTAGAAACAGGTCCTCAGCTCCTACTGTAATGTGGTCCATCCTTGTGGATTTGAGTCCAGTTTCAAACCGATCTTCACTGTCTGTTTCGCGTGGTTCAGCCAACTAAAGTCCATTTTCTCAGTGGCCCATTGATCTTCAACAGATCATAAAATCCATTTTCTTGAGCCAGTACTAGACAGCAAACTGTCCTCCAGGCGAATGTGTCGGTCTGCATCCAGGACTGATAACGTTCATGTGTTCTGCAGCTGCAGCGATAACCGGCTTCATTTGGCTTTTCTGTTTCTCCCTCCTGCATAACGGAAACTCTTCAGTGGGTTCTTCCCCTGAACATTTTTCTATGCAAGAAAGAATTATTGTACATTAATTGGAACGAACATGATTTTGTCTTTGCATTTTTAAACTGGAAACATTCTCTTCATAATGACTATGATCATCCTAATGTACAATGGCACCAATTTCCAGGCTTCTTTTTCAGCTAAAGTGTTGTACATTGTGGGATTAGCCTATTTATAAATATCCATTACATACTCCAAACCAGTGCAACACACTAATTATATGCTGAAATTGTTCTATAACTATCTCCATGGTGTGCAGACTGTTAACATTATCTGCAGTTAACCATAAATAACTAATGTGTGGTAAAAATGTGGAGTTAACTGATTCTAATGCATGTAAATGAACATTTTAGTGACACGAGTTTGGAGCGATGAAGGCTTTCAGCACATGTCAAAACAAGACAGAGTTACATAACAGAAGTGGTCCTATAATGATCCGTCTGTCCAAGAAAAACATTTTTCTCAGCTCCAGCACCAAGAGTTAGAAAAACTCCTTTTAATAAGTGCTCGTACAGCTTCTACTGATGAGTGACTCCTCAGCTCACACTCTGTGGTGATTTATGACTTTATCCTTATTCTAAAGTATTATTAGATTATTTGGTGTTATAAGAAATACTGCAGATGTGAAACAACATATATACAGTGGACTCCTACAGTATGCAGTAACTGCATTGTAGAGAAAAATATCTTCATCTACATATTCAGAAAAACACTTCACACCGTAGTGTAGGAGCTCAGAGAGTCGACTTACTTCTATATGTAATTTAACACAATTTGAAAAAAAGACCATAAATGGAGACTTCATCTGAATTTTTTATATTAAAACTGTGTCAGAGTCTTAATTGTGGAATTCTACCTGTTTGGTCACATTATTTCTCACCTTAAAACTGGGCTTGGCAACACCCTGTGTTTTGGGCTTCTCCCTCCTCTTCCTCCTCCTTCCTGACAATGGGTTGACGATCCCTCTCAGCGTTTCAGGAACTGGACCAGAGTAAAAATATCAAGTTAGCACCGAGGAGTGTCCGTGCTGTCATTTTTACATAGATAATTCAAGCCTCCATGCAACTCCCGTGACCCTAGTGAGGATAAAGCGGGTATAGAAAATGAATGAATGAATAATTCAAGCCTGCGTGCATCTTACCAAGATATTCAGGTACGTTCTTCATGTGGGGTTTGATGACGGCTGGATGCAGGTCTTTGTCATGTCTGAGCAGCTGCAGATCTCTGGGGTTGTCCTCAAAATATGTCTGATTGGGAGCAGAAACATCCAATTAGCATGTGGCCATACGTTTCTATTTGTCTCTACACAGAAGTGAAGATTCCTCACCTTTAGTTTTTCTGAATTGAGCAGCTCCTGTTTGATCTCCTTCAGCCTGGCCTCCTTCACTGCCTGCTTTGTCACTGAACGCATTGCATCCTACAAATAAATAAAAATGAATCATCCAGACGTAGATCTAGACTGCTGAACTAGAGCTTAAATCCTGTGGTTTGGACTGTACACAACACAAAAGGAGGACACACTTACCCGACAGCGGTACCGGAAGCCTTCGATCTCCTCCATTTTAAACTGATAAGGTTTCAGAGCACAGTCTGAACTGTCTACAAACAGATCATACATTCTCCTTAATGAATCTGTGATTAGGATTTCAGGTAATTTGAACAAATGCAAACACCTTCCATTTACCTCCCATGAGGGCCTCCTCCACCTGTGACAGCAGATCAAGCTCAGTGTGTGCAATGAAAGACAGAGCCGTGCCTGGGTTGTCTGCTCTTGCCGTTCTAAAAATAAATAAATAAATGCATGATGAATGAATGATTAGATTTCTATAGTGCTTTTCTAGACACCCAAAGCTCTTAATAAAATCAACAAATCAACAGCACGTGGTTTTTCATATTTATTTCACCAGCATGAAGGAAAAGAACCTTCAAAGCACTGAAGTTATATTAAAGTCATAAAAAAAAAAAAAAAAATGCTGTTCCTAGATTTATTTTCATGTTTTGCATTTAATATTTTATATTTTATATAGATTACTGTTTTGCCCAAATAAGACCAAAAATCCTAATACTGCATTCTTCATATTTCAAGCTTCTGGGTTAAATATAACAATTTAGCAAAATGTGTGCACTTTAAACTGGAAAACTTGAAGTAAAAAATTTTCACCTGAACAAAAGAGACAACTTTGAGCAGACACCTTTTAAAGTAAACTCAGATGAGAACACATTAGATAACTGGGCATGCACCAGGGATATAAGTGACTGTTAGCGTTTGTTCATGAACAGAACTGAATCACCAGACTCATGTTCCACAGTAGTAACGTTTACCTTCCCACTCGATGAATATAAGACTCTACAGTCGTGGGAAAGTCAAAGTTGATGACATTGGCAACGTTTTGGAAGTCCACACCTCTGGAAACTCCATACTCCTTGTCTTTATTTCTTCAAACACACAAAAGAGAGATGAGAATCAATGTGCCACCACAAATCTACAAACACAATCAAATCTTTCAGAGTTTGACATGTCCTGTCTGTTCAATAGCTTTAGTTAGTAAAAGCAGAAGGCTGGAAATATTTCAAGAGTGTAAATGAATGATAAGCCAGTTTCTGGAAAAACCCTTGATGAAATCGTTGTGTTAGTGTTATCAGTCTACCATGTGTCAAATACAGGGATCTTTTTTGACTCACTTTCCCCCTTTCTCTGTGGACTTTTTCTTCTTCCCTTTGCCTGCAGAGGTCTGTGATGCAGCTGTGGGATCGGCCAAACTCTGCTCGTCTGTGGCGATGATGTAGTCATAAAAGCCTTGGTTAAACTGTGTGATGATATGACACCTGCAAAAGATGAAAACCAACAGGCGAAAGTGAATTAGTCACACTGAAAATTCAGATATCCTTATTAATCCTTAGGAGGAGTTCATGTGTCCTTCAGTTCAACAGAAAAAGAAAAGAAAAAGGGAAAATAAAAACTTGACAATTGTGCAAATCTGTAAGCATATCCTCTTGTCTGTCGTCTCACCTCGACTGCACAGGCAGTTCAGAGTTCAGCACGCAGGCAGGAATACTAAACTGTTCCAGAAACAGTTTGAGTCTGTAGCATCTGTCCACTTCTCCCACAAACAGCAGTGTCTTGCCCTGAACAAGGCGTAGTTTCAGCAGCGTGTAGATGAGCAGGAACTTGTCCTCCTCCTCACATTTGATGCTGTACTGCTGCAGCTGGCTGCTGTCAGGAAGCTGAGAGCCCTGAAGCTTCAGAATGACCTACGAGAGCCCAGTTTAGAGGATTAAATGAGCACAACTGGAGCCACTATTAAGATCAGCTGTCACTTAAAACACAAACATCACACAGTGGGATCGGAGTTCATCTTTTTAGGCTTTGTAAAATGCATAGACGATCTATGTGACATAAACTTGAAAATGACATTACCGGATTGTGTAGTAGAAGTTCCTTTAAACTCTGAACATCCTCAGTGAAGGTAGCGGACATCAGGAAAGACTGGTAGATCTTTGGCAAATGACTGTCCAAACAATAAACAGATTTTAACAACCATACTCATTAGAAAAACAGAGAAACCTGTGTTTAATAAGCATTACTAGCAAAGAAGCTCAAGCTAGTAGTATTTCTTTAGAGCTTAATTTCTCTATTTTTGTCCATGTGTTATAAAAATAGCCAAATAATTACAAGCAACCGAAAGGGCCTGCTTACTGAACTAAACTGTGACTCATCATCCAGGTTCGCGTGTTTAAAGACGGTCTTTTCTTTTCTGCTCATCAACTTTTTAGTATCACACTAGAGACAAAACAGATATGCTCAACCTCCATGAAAATCACATATTTCTCTGAATCACATCTTTTGAGCGAGACAGGCTTCACTGTTATGACTAAACTGATCAAATCAAATTTGCGTGTCCTGATACCACTGGTCTATGTGTATTAGTTGCTGTGGTATCAATAGCGGCATCAGTAACTATGTAACAGTGACTTCATGGCTTTGTGTTATCTTCAGATTTGTCTGAACAGAAGCCCGCTTATAGTTGCCAGAGACAATCTTAATATTTGTTTGGTAGTTCTCTATTAGAGCTTGACCAGTTGTACCACAGATTCTGCTCAGTATTTCAGTGACTTTAGATATGACATTGTTTGGCATGTCACTGTGAGTGCTGTCCAGATTTAAAAAATAAATAAATTTTAAAAATTCTATAAATACCAAAAAAATGACTTGGACTTTCTGTCTGACCAAACCAGAGAGCAAGAAGTAGATGGAATTCAGAGAGTGCCTTGGAGTTTTCTTCCTGTTTGTCATCTACTTTATTAATCCTTTTTCCAAAGAGCACCTCAAACCTCGACAAACTCTTTTTTTGGGTCCTAGAAACATTCCTTCCAATAATTTTCCATGATACTCTTCTGCCCCCATGTGGCAAACACAAAGTATGAAGTTTGTAGAATTGAAAAGTCAGACCCCTACTCTTTCACCTCAAGAAATGAGTAAATGTAACATTGAGTCCTTAAAGTCAACACTTCAGACAAAAGATCAGTGTATTTGTCTCACCACAACAAGTTTTTCAGGTCTGCTTCAAAGCCAAAAGAGAAGAGCAAGTCGGCCTCATCTACAACAAGCATCTCGAGGGATGAATGCAGGACCAGGTTCTGGGCATTTAGATGAGCCAGGACACGGGATGGGGTCCCAACAACCACATCAGGTTTCTCCATTAAGATAGGTCTGGCCAAACACACCGTGAACGTCATTAAAACACAATGCCAAGCTGCTTCAATAACACCTCACACATTAAATATGAACCACGTGTAAATGTCCCATACAAATTAAAGAGTGAGCAGACCTTTGTGCAGACAGGTCGGCCTTGGCAGAGATGTCGGCAACTCGGACGTCCCTCGAGCAGAAGGCCGTTAACTGCCGTATCATGGTCTGAACCTGTTGACCCAGCTCCTTGGTTGGTACCAGGATCAGTGCTCTCACATCCTGCTCACGAACACTCTGAAGATGTAATCACAAAAGGTCAGGTCATGGAGACTGACAAAAACAGTTTAACAAAATGTACACTTGTTTACATAAGAGATAATGATGGTTCTAAATAACAATTCAGTGAAGTACAGACATATAAAAGATGATCATTTTGGTTTTCTTCACCTGCTTAGAGTCCAGGATACGCTGGATGATCGGTACGGCATACGCAGCGGTTTTTCCTGAGCCAGTCCTGGCTCTGGCCAAAAGATCTTTTCCTTCCAGAGCCAAAGGGATGGCCTTTTCCTGAATCAAAGTGGGTTGGGACCAAGCTAGGTCTGCGACCGCCTTAACAGTAGAAAGTTATTTCACACATTAATGATAGTTGATGGGCAGCTGTGGCCTAGTGGTTAGAGCGTTGGACTTAAGATCCGAGAGTTGCTGGTTCAAATCCCACCCTAACCAGTAGGCAATGGCTGAAGTGCCCTTGAGCAAGGCACCTAACCCTACACTGCTCCAGGTTGTAACCAATACCCTGTAATAATAACTGTAAGTCGCTTTGGATAAAAGCGTCTGCCAAATGCATAAATGTATGATAGTTCTCACAAAGCAACCATTTCATTAAATTATGAGCAGACATTTTAATGGCTTGTTAAGTAAAACCACTACTTTAAAAAAAAAAAAGTTTTCTCCTGTTGCTAATTAATAACATTCTCATCCTTGTTTAATATAGTTTTATGATGATGACAATAAGAATAACTGATGACAACAAAAAAGTAAGTAAGTATCTGTTTTTTGATGCTGCATAGATAAAACTTTTCCTCTGAATCATTGACTGGTCAATAAATATACATCTTACTGATAGAAATGTATTAGAGAGCTGCACAAACACACAAATCAAATTACAATACCAGCCTGCAAAATATATATAACTGCAGAAGTCTGAAATGTACAGGTCCCACTGTGTTTGTGTTGGATTCAGTGACTTTGAACAGAGAGGAGTAGTGTGAAGCGTAGTATAAATTTGCATGTTGGAGTTGGGAAAAATACACATTTCAAAAGCATCCATAATCTAACAGTAGACTCAGGTCACAATGGCAACTCGTAATATTGTCCACATTAACTGCAATATGATTTGAATTTCCTAACAATGCATTTGTCACAATAAACCCTGAAAAAAAATTTCTGTCTTAAATAAAATCATTGGACCAAGGCTACGAGCTGACAGGTGTGATGAAATGGCAACTGTTTTCAATACATGGACTACACGGACATTGGTGATTACGAAGATGTGAAACATTTGGTATTTGTGTTTGGTATTTTATACATCATTAACTTATTGTAGAGTCATTTGTCTGAGGTCTTTATGATGTATGACTGTGACCCTGTCTGTCTAAATTTTGTCACCTGTGCTAAAGCCTGTCTTGGTCATAACATTCGTGTAAAATAGATTCTGTGTGGATTTACAAAACAAATAAGGAAAGAGCTTAACGTAACTCCATTATGTTAACTGTAGATTGTCTCGAAATAAGGATACATTATAAGAAATTACAGATAATTTTACTTATTGAAGAGGCAGCTAAAAATCTAAACTATCATTTGTACAGTAATAGTGAACACTGTAACCATTCAGTTCAGACAAACTTGTTCATGTTACATGTTCTCTGCTAGTCACTGGATTGTTGACAATTTAGTACGATCATTAACAACTGTTGCTCAAGTTTCTCCGACTTTTCATCTTCATTTCGTGGGTCGACATTTAATCAATTATCTATTTTACGTTTAATGCCGGTGTCATTAGCTTAATTACCTTTAAAAGACGGTCGTCTAAGCCCATTTCATGAAACTGTAACCTCTCCGCGGCCATTTCTTCACCTCACTACAGTCCCACGTGCGTCGCTAGATTTTTACGTCATGTGGCGTTTACGGACCCAGTTGCTCTCAGGATTACGCCGTTTCTGTCTACATTGACTATTGATTAAATCATTCGTTTATAGGTTGTATTCATTTGGAAATGTAATACAAAACAAAATGTTCTTCAATATAAATCTTAATATAGAAAAATATATA
>JAQQZY010000005.1:38358753-38387255 GCA_030068375.1 Ostorhinchus rueppellii
AATATTCCTTTGGAGTCAAACCCATTCTCTCATTTATTCTCGAATTTCACATTTTGACCCAAGACTATACCTTGGAAACTTTAGCCAACCAACATTTTTGACTTGAAATTTCTATAACGGTGGCAAAATGTCACTACTTTTATTCTGGAAGCATTCTACTTGTAGACCGGTGTAATCACAGTCTTTCTGGACTTTTTATGTAATATTTATATGTGATGATCTAAAATGAATCAAGTTCATCTTGCTCTAAGGAGGCTATTGCGTAACCTTCAGTCTGGTGTATCACTTCAACTTTGCAGTGACTGTTAGATATCCAAAATAGAAAATTAAGTGATAATTTAATATGCCAGCACAACAGTTATGTAGGGTTGATGTGCAGTGGGAGACTATCACAAATGTGCCATTGCAAATGCTACCAACTGCCGGGATGACAGGAGGGGGCACAGTCCGCTGTGCCGCACGCAGGTCTTGCAGAAACCACCCCTAGGTGTTAAAGTGAGGCTTCATTCCACTGAAACCCAACAGAAAGTCTGAAGCAGAAATTAAAACCAGCTTACTAAATACCCTCGTGTTAATGATTACCTCAACTGTCATGTTCAAAGCGTACTTTTTGTGACTTGTGCTCTTTGTCTGAGCAGTTTCAACACCACCATGAGAACTTACAGGTGAAAGGGGGACGGAGCTTTAACACAGGAAAGCTGAGTCGGTTTCTTGGTAAAGTCCCTGAATATAGAAAGGGATTGTTCAGCAGTTTCTCCAAATGCACTGATTCATTTTTCTGCCTAGAGTTAGATAACATTCTAGGCAGTGCTCCCAGTCTATGACATATGCTGGAGCCATAAAGCTATTATGCTGCCTGATTCTAACTCTCGGATGAAGACGTAAAAGCAGGTGGAAACGGTACATGTGTCTCATTCCGTACAACTACTGACACATTCACTTGCTCCCTTTTTTTCCTCGCAGACTTTAACAGAATCAGAAAAACAACAAAGTTATGATTATGAGACGATTTACAGGATCACCATTGGATGCAGAGGAATAAAAAAACAAACAAAAAAACCCGGTAAAAGCACAAGTTAACATTTTTACATTGCTGGAGTAAAACACAACATGATAAGCAATGTGTGAAGAATACTGTTCCTTTTTGGTTTATGAGTTATTAGCCTTATGGTTCCATAGGCTGCTAAGTCACTATACTAACACATTATTTAATACCTGAAGTATATTTCTATCAGAGCTTTGATTAAAGCCAAGAATCTGACACAGTTTGTTATTGTTTCAAAGTAAATACATATTTGGATTATATGTGTACTCGGGGACAGTAAACCCCAGGATATACAATATTTATCCTGCTTAAAATAGACACATTTTGTATTATATCTGGAGGGAAAAGTGAAAGTATGAAGTCTGCCCAGTGTGCTCATCGAAACACCTCCTGTGTTACATTTTGTGCCAGTGCAACAGAGCCTTCCTTCACATCTCTGTTCCATGTCATAATGTCCTGCTGATGGAGAAAAAAAAAAAAAAAGTAACATTCCACTGATACATTTCTGGACTCGGCCTCGACAACCATTATGATCTTTACCTTTGCTGTATTGGGTCTGTGTGTTTTGTATTTGTGGTTTTACTGTGCTGTGATTGGTTGTTGGTCTGTTTCTATTCTATTAATCATTTTGTTACGGAGACATTTCTATGGTAAAAGTTATTTTGACTTTATTTTTGTATCACTCTCTTTGAGGTTCATTGTAGGTGAAATTGACAAAAGGAGATGTTGATGCCTTAATCTGTGTACTTCAAGTTGATTTTTAGGCTTTTGTTTTTATTGTTAACTGACTACGCATTGATAACTTTGTTTTGATAAATTATGTACTTTATCAGAAATAAAATCTTCTCTCAGAGCTTTTGGATTCGATTTTTCAATGTTTATTCAGCAGTAATGATGCTAGTTTTTCTTTAGTTTCATCCTGGTTCCACTAGAAGACACTCACATTGTAGATAATTAAGATGTTCTCTGCATGTAGAGCTACGATGATCTCTAGTGGTGAAATGTGTTCACTTCTAAAACAAAAAAAGGAAGCAGATATAGTCAAGTTCTTCATAGAGAGAGAGAACAAAATGCAGTATATCTACACCTCACATAATCTGAAATACACATTTTGATAAGAAGAGAAGGAAGAATAAGATCTTACATGAAATGAAATACACAAAGCAAATCTTTCATGTTTTTTTTTCTTTATTATTTACACTATCACCATCATTTTAGTCAGATTTTGTTAGCAAATGTGGTCCTTGGTGGACAGATTAGAAGGTACAAAACATGACACAATTAACATCAACACGACATACAAATATTTTTAGAGGAAAAAGCTGGTTCACTGGGTGTTTTCCTACTGAAACTGCACATATGCACAATGTTACGGATGTTGATGATGAAGGAGAACAGATATAAAGTGAAGGAGTTGTGTCACACTATTTTAGTTCCCCACAGTCAGCGATGGCAACCTTAGCTTTAGGAGTGCCGCTCTTTGTGCCCTGCTTTTCTATTGCCTTGACAACATCAATGCCCTCCACAACGTTGCCAAACACTACATGCTTCCCGTTCAGCCTGCAGAGGAGAGCGAGTGATTAGTATGGAAGGCGAATGTCTCAAACAAGATGAAACTGTTAATGAAACCTGAGTGCTACAGCTGATGGCTCTGGACACAGTGAAGTGGAGCTCACCAGTCAGTGGAAGCTGTGCAGATGAAGAACTGGGATCCATTAGTGTTGGGACCAGCATTGGCCATGGACAGAGTCCCCATGCCTGTGTGTTTCAGCTGGAAGTTCTCATCAGGAAACTTCTCTCCATAAATGGATTTGCCTCCAGTTCCATTGTGGTTGGTGAAGTCACCACCCTAAAAAAAGACGGAGCAATCGAATGCACATTTAATGCATGAAACTAAAGACTTAAACAGGACAAAGGTCTCACTTTTACTGTACCTGGCACATGAATTTAGGGATGACACGGTGAAAAGTGGACCCCTTATATCCAAAACCCTTCTCTCCAGTGCACAGAGCACGGAAATTGTCTGTAAAATAAAAACATGTACAATATACTGGATCAGTGATCTTGTGTCCTATTGCAATTCTGAGTACTCTGTCAGGGGTAAAAACATAAACTGAGCTTTTTTTGAACATCTACATCAATCCAGTGCTTAACTCTGGACTTTATTACTTTATAGTGCATTTATTTTGATTGAATTTATCTATTTGCTCATTGTCATTTGTTGTTGTACATGTATTCAGAATGATTTAACTGATGACCACACAGGGATGGGAGGTGTGTGTGGGAGGTTATCGTGTTATTGTTAAAAGTGTTATTAAGTGTTGGAAGCAAAAATGGGACGTGCTGGTTCTGTGCATAATATAATTATATACTGTAGTTTTATATTCCCAATAAATACATCTTAGAAATCAACATATGCACACTTCTTTAACAACACATATACTGACCCAGGTTAAAGTCATGAAAGTGCACGAACAGTAAGTGTTATTAAAAACATAACTGAAGCAAAACTGCATGAAGAACATGAGATGTGCATCAGATACATATAGGCCATTATCTCTGCACTCACTGAGAATAAATGAGGTCACAGAATTTACACAGACTATGTGGGACAATATCATCCCCTGTTTTAGGCTTTACTTTTTATTGCAGAAGCTCAGTGGCAGCTGCTACTGCTGCATATTTTCTTGTGTCCCTGTTTACATTCACATTCAGCTCTGGACTGGCTATTCCTCCTCTTCTGAATAAAGCTTTCACACTGTGCATCACCAGCAGCCTCAAGCCATATTTAGAATAAAACCTCAGCTGTGGATTACAGACACATAGCTTCCCACAACCCAGTTTGTCTATGTGGAAAAAAAATATATCTATGCAGCTCTGTGGTTAATGCTGTATTATGTAGTGAACTTTCCACATGTCTTACCTGCAGTCTTTGGGACTACATCAGCACGGAGCTGCAAAACACACAGATATTTACATGAGTGGGAACTGTGAAGTCCAGGAATAGCTTGCACCTATGCAGCAGCAAATAAATCACAGCTGACAAGAGCAGCAACGGTTAAAATTAAGCAAATCCCAAAGTACTGTCCAAAAATATGTTCACTGCAGGGCATTATGTGTGTACTACAGAATGCATCAGATAACCTATTTTCCATTTAGAACTGCAGTCCTTCAGTGCTAGAACTAACCCACTCCTGTTAATGGGCGTTCCCATCAGAGCATGGCCGGACTCAGATCAGGTCTGGGATGTTATTCTCCTCACTAATATCCATATTTATTAACTCTATCCGTTAATTCAATCTAAAATATCTCTAAAATATTAAGAATATGGGCCAGATGGAAGCCTGGGAGCTTTGAGGAAAACTTGACGCAATAACTGTCAGAGCTGCGGGCCTGCTGCAAATACACCTGCAGATGCATGTCTGCAAACAGAAAAAGAAAAAAAGTCCTTGCCTACCTTAGGTTAAAAAAAAAAGGTCATCTCAAGCATTCCTGAAATAAACTTGCTTAGGAATAAATATGTGAAACAGGTCTTACCTCCATTATAATCCTGCCAGCGTTGGAGCCATCAATGGTGATGTCAAAGTAAACACGGGGGTTTCCCATCTTTATAAATACGCCTGTGATATGGTTGTGATGAAAACGCTCTTCAATGAATTCCTGTCAACGCGTCAGATACACTGTGTCTATTTAAGTCTGTATTTATATGGCTCCTGCGCCACTGATGGAGAAGGACACAGGGAGCCAATCAGAGCACTGCATTTCTAAGCGTCTCCCGTATGGGCCAATAGATTTGCAGGTGGGCATGGCTCAAAGGGATGCTTTGGAGGTTAGTGAGTGATCTCCAAGGTAACCCGGCCGGGCGGAGGTGACTGGTCTGCTGGTTTGATCTGGTGAAGCCGCACGTTGCTCCGCGCTGTCGAGGTGAACCAACCTAACGCACCCATACTGACAGAATGAGGTGCATGGAACCAGTGAGGTAGTCCCTTATTTAGGTAGATTATCCGAGAAGGGAAATGGATGTACATGAAGACTATGTATCTCACTGTGACTTTTAATTTTAGTGTTTTTTGCTGTTTTTTTTGTTTTTTTTAATAATCACCCCTTAAATGTGGTGAAAACAAAATCCAACACAATGAAGCCCCATTTGTATTTGTCAATGCTTCCTTTCAACAACAGCACACAAAGGCCACAGCAGACCTAATATGCACACAGATTTGCTGCCAGTGCATCTTTTAACCCAAACATTTCCCCTTGGATGTTGAGCTAAAGTTAATTTTGGACACTGGTGATAGTTTAACCCTTTCACGCATACTGGACATCTATTCAGAGCTGTTCTCTTGTATGTTCACAGATTTTGTCGTTTTAGTTCCATATCGGTCCACACAATCGACAGTTATGCATCATCCCATACACTGCAACTCATACCATGACTGTAACTTTGCTGTTCTTGATAAACCTGATCTGCACAAATATGTTTGAGTGTCAATTGTTGATTGTTGTTAGACTGCAATTAAGTTTTCTTTTGCATATTATCGCCATGAAGTAAGTAATAACTAGTTTTAGAGTAAGTTAAAATATGAGAAAACATTAGATTAGCTAGATAAAAAAATGTTCTTATTTCATAGTTTTCACACAGTTTATCAGTAAATACATGTTCCTTTGCTTCAAAAATCAAACGCATTGGTATCCATCTGATTGGACATTTTTTGCAGCTCCTTAAAAAAACTCAATTCATGAAAAAAAACAAAACATTCAATCGCATTGTTTTTGTCATGGCTAAAGAGGAATAAAAACAAGTAAAAAAAAAAAAATCTTGATTAAGGTTCTCATAATTCATGCATGAAAGGGTTGATTAGACATAATAAAAATCCTCCAGCCCCCATAAGGACTCCTTAGAGGAATTCTTGCCGTCAGACACATATAGTTGATGACCCCTGCCTTCAGACATTACATTCATTTTCTTGTGAGGTAGCCTACAGTGTCCTACATAATGAATGAGACCTATTCTGTCACGTTCTGTGTGCAACGTCTTTATTAAAGAAAGAAAAGAATTCCTGACCACCAAAGTGGGTTGGAAAGGGGTCCATCAAACATTTGCGCCCAGGAAACTGTGATGTAATTCTGATCTGACTAGACTCTAAGACGGGTGGTCTGATTTGTGCAACTTCTCTGCAAAACAGAAATAGTTTTAAAATCAGGATTTTGTGGCTGATTTTCCAACAGGAATATCCTTGATAGTCGCGTACAACCCTTCTGTTGTTGATCTGTATAATTGTATCACATATGTATACTATTTTTATGTATTGTCATGGTTAAACCCCAATGATTTTAAAGATGCAATACAGATTAAAAAAAAAAATACATACAGTAACCTATTTAATATCTTTCCATTCCTTAAGACATTCAGCTGCAAATTGTGGGCCTGTTTACACCACACATTAAAGTGGGTCATCAGCCAGTATATTTTTATTACATCACAGCATCCAGATTGTATGAATACCTAAATCTTAATTAACAGTGTTTTGTCACAGACCACGAGCATGCTCTTTTGTACCAGTCAACGCATAGTTATCGAAGTCACTTATGCATTTCTGCACCAGAACCAACAAAACAAAGTGGGCAAATAAAGTGATTTTAATTCTGAGTTTCAGGAAAGGGACAAAGTAACTGTAGGTACAATGACGATTATGATTAAAAAATAAATAGAAAATAATGGCAATTACAATGCGTTACAAAATATGTGGAATAGTTTACATATTAAAAAAAGCTTTTTCGCAAATTTGCATTTAAATAGTCCATAATTTCCAAATATAACATATTATTGTTGCTCAATTGGCAAAGAACCTTGTTTATTGTTGTCTTCTCTTAGCAATATTGGACCCCAAAGGGTTCAGTCCGAAAGTCATTCATAGAAAAGTGTCGGCTTTAAAAAGTGGTATTAAGAACAATTTTAAACTCGGCCTTTTTAACTGCATTAATGACTGTCCATTTTCTGTCACACATACAATTTGTGTGGCCTCAGATTTTTACCACGGCGTTATAAGTTTCTATGTATGTATACAGTGCTAACAATGATCCATTATCCAACTAATAACATTAATTTTACCATGATTAACAATTCATTTTCATACACACACGTTCTCTAATGAAAACAGTTGATTATACAGTACATAAACCCGTGTCATGATGGGTTATACATGTCAAACAATTTAAAAACATACAAATAGCTTTCGAATGGCAGAAAATGCCATGACACACAGCTGTACTCATTTACAGTATGCTTGAAACCCCCCAAAGAGGACAACAGAGTGAAAGGTGGGAGTTGTATGTATTTCACAGTGCTGAAGGATGTAGCAAAAGGAACCTCAGCTCTCTCCCAACTTCATTTATTAAAAATATCTTTTACAGACCTCTGCCTACTTTTTCTTCCTCGTTACCTTCGCCAAGGAGGCTATGTTTTCACCTGGGTCTGATTGTTTGTCTGTCAGCAGGATTACATAATAAACTACTGCACTGATTTTAATGAAAACTAGGTAGAAGTTATTACATTTTGGAACAGATTCAGAAAAATAGAGTTTGTTTTTTCTTAAACAAACATTGTGATTGAATTCATCGACTGTGGTGGAGGTACTTCCCTTTGCTTAATGACTTTCTAGTTCACTTATCTGATCACTTTATCTGCCCTTATCTTACATCACCTTTGGATCTTAATGAGTCTGTTCCAACTTCTGCTTTCCAAACAAATATAATCTTTAAACATGAATCCTTCAGCCTGTGACTTGTGCTATAGTTTTAATTGCTGGTCTGAGGAGTCAGTGCCTACTGCATGGACTGTAATATCCTTCACAGACAGTGTTTCCATGTACAAAGAGTGGTCCCCTCCTTTACCTGTACACCGCACTGAATGAACTTCAAGGTAAAGCAGGACACTTCAAAAACGACAAAGATACACAAAAACATATGCACACACACACACAAACTCATGCGCACAAAAAGACACTCGCACGCGCACACACACATACACACAGAAGTAGTGGGAGCCGACAGACTGTGGCGTCTTAAACTGATGTGGGTGGGGCTACGGCGAACAGAGAAGCAGAGGCTGGATTGGAAGATGACTGCTGTGAGAATGTGAAGGTCAGTTGTTCTCAAACAGAGACAGCAAGTCATCACTGCTGTTGTTGGGGAGGTCAGGGGGACCCAGGTAAGACAGCAGCTCGTCGGGGTTGGTCAGCTCAGGAAGAAGCTGAAACAGACAAAAAAAAACAACAAAAAAAACAAACAAAAAAAAAAACAAAAAAAAAAAAACAGGAACTTGAGTTTGGTCCCATGTCCAAGCGGTTTCAAAAACCTAGACCTGTACGAGTTAATCTCATCTGTGCTGAAATGACTATAGCATTTCAGAGGTGGAGAGTTGTGTTTATCTGCTTTTGTTGACTGTCACGTCTGGTCAGGGTTCTTTTATTTTCGTGCAAGTATCATTGACAAAGAGCTTACACAGCTAAAGTTTCAGAGCGTGATATTAAGTTACAGCCTGCATCCAACTGAACACAACCTGTTCCATAAAAAACTGGGCACGTCCATGTTAGAGCCAGTGTTTCTTTTGTTGATTCTGGACTTTTTTTTTTACAGAGTACCAGTATTGGTCATGCTTACAACTTTAATTGTCCTTTGCGTATTACTTACGAGCAAGAGAGGCGCAAATTCTGTTAAAAAATAGAATTGCCATACATGCACCACACTGGACCTTTTTATTACATGAATTATGAGGGGGCCAATGAGGAGGCGTGTTCAGGAAGTGATGTGCCATCATTGTCTCTGGGTGATCGAGTGCGAGTAAACAAGCAACAGTCAATAAGCGAGACTGAGTGGAAAGCACGTGTTCAAGAAGCATCTACGGCTATTATTTTTGTGGAAATGGGTGTAAATGGTTACCTATTCCATCCGATAATGTGTCATCTTAGACCGGTGTCTGCTCAGCATCAGTGAGCAGTTCATCACAGCCCAGGAAATCAGACAATACTACGTCACTACCAGCGCTGGAACAGGGCAACATGTCGGTGACCAAGTCTGACTGACAGAGCAGTGACTGAGTACTCACTAATTTTTAAGGGGCTAAGTACTAGACGGAACAGTTTGTATTGTACGTGATCTTTTGAAATAGCTAGCAATGAAAATTCACAACAGGCACCTTTTAAGGATATTAACCTGGGTCTGCAATGTAATATACCAGGAGATGGAAATACACCTTTAAGATGGATGCCACACGAACAGAAAACAGAATTATGAATACTACATTCCATTTTATGCAATTACATATTTCTCATTTCCCACATATCTTAAACATTTGACGTGAATTTTTTTTCTTTTTTGTCTACATTAATTTCATTTATTCTTACTTTCTGCTTTTTTCAGCTCTAGCCCAAAGAGCAAGTTAGTATAGTTATACTCAGTTACACAGGAAAATTGGAATGAATCCTCAGCTGTTTGGCATCTATATTTACACACTGTGTTCAATTGTGATTTTGATGTATGTACGATTAAGACCGTCTCCCTGCTGTGTACAGCTTTTATATTTAAAATAATATGGACTTGTTGAACTGGGGTGTTTTTGAAACATATGCAAGATATTCCACATATTTTTTGGTGGAAACAAAAGCTGTGTCTATCAGCCCGGGCAGCCATGTTTTGGACCTGCATGGTGACCCAAACTAGGAGTAAGATATCGTGATTTTGACGAAAAAAATTGTAGTTACAAGTCAAGCGATGGTGTAGGAAACGATGCTTCCCATTTATCCACTCACATCTAGTGTATGATCAGCTCCATCTACCCCGGGTGCTCCAGGGCCTCCCAGACCAAAAGAGCCTTCATTCTGCATCCGGGGATTCTGGGTATTAGAGTTCCGCTGTGGTAGTGGGCTGCCAGCATCACCAAGGCCCTGGTTACCATGAACACCTGAACTGTGCTGCTGGAGGATGTTGTGGGAGTGTTCGATTCGCCCAGCATGAGGCGCCTGTCAGTAGAGCAGCAAAGACAGAAAAAAAGAGACACAAAAATAAGAGGGGTTGAATTCAATGTTGATAAAAGGAACAAAATAAGTCATGATAGTTCAAACACTAAGCATTAGATCTATCCCTTCTGACCCTTTTTTAAGGACTGAACACCAGAAGTGTGTGACAGTGGAGGACATACACTTTATTTGGTCTCTAACAGCTGCGTGCGACAGGAGTAAGCTTTTTGTTATGCGTGTGAGGGACTATATTTTCAGGAAATGCTGTCTCCTTCAGGTTCAGTTAAAGGCTCTCCACTGAACTCATAAGCCAGAAGGACAAGACAGTCAGTGTTGCTAAACACTGTAATACAACAGTGTTCTCTTTATAACACATGGCAGCATATGATACAGAAAAAGATAATGACTAAAAAAATGACTGTTGGCTGCATGTCATTTGTGCAGCAAACATTTGCAAAAAAAAAAATTGGTAGCATTATATTCAGTGGCTAAAGAAGTAGAACTAGTCCATTTCAACAGGGACAAGGTAGTGTATGTTGCGTAACAGATGCTCCTCAGAGTTGAGTTTTATTTGAAGTGAGCTCATGCGTCAGAGCCTCCTGGGCATGCTCTATTCAATAGGCTGACTGTCATTGATGCCTACTCGACCATTAAGACAAATGTCCTCAGTGGACTAAACTGGAATGAGGTTGATCTTGTGGCCAGAGGCTATGGCCAGAAAGGGAGGGACACATGCATGTTCACTCATATATGCATTGTGCCTTATGTAAGAGGAGAGTCAAAAGTGTCTAACCTGGTCAGACTGATAAGACATTGGGGGTGGTGGTCCTGAAGGCGCGTACTCTCCTAGTGTCGGGGTACCAGGTGTGTTGGGGAAGTCTGTGAATCCTGTTTGGTTGGAAAATCCCTGGCTCGCTACAGCAAGAAAAGGAAAACAAACGTTACTTCCAGTCTGCAAATAAAAACAGGTCCGTGAAGGCTGTTGCATAATAGTGAGCAGTGTAGCATGGAAGAGAAAGTGCTTCCAGCTGTGGAGCAGGAAGACATCAGTTGGATGAAGAGAAGGAGGAGGAGGAGGAAGAGGAGGGGGGCAACAGTAGTCTTTACACTCAGATGACAATCACTGGTGCTTTAGAGGTTGAATTATTGTTCTGGGTCACCTCCCATCAAAAAAACCCCAAAAAAAACAGTCCGGCTGAAAGCTTTAGTGTTGGTATACGCTATAAATACTTTGGGGCCCTGCATCATCATAAAGGGCTTTCTTTCACACAATGACCAGCTACCTGATTTGTTACATAGTGACTAACAAAGGATATTAGCAATTTTCTGATAAAATATACTTATTTTCATTTAATACACACACAAATCAACATCAATATAGTTTTCACAAAGCCTGATTGAGGGTTAAATGAGGTTTTTAAAATACTACAGAGACATTTTGAATATTAGGTTTCCAATGCAAGTTCTAACTTTAAAAATAAAGCTCAGAAAACAAAAACTGATCTCAGTTAAAAAAAAAAATACATCTAGTTTGAAGTTCAATTTAATCAACATTATTCATTAATTAATTTGGGCTTGATGTAATTCCAACAGTCATCCAGCTTCTGTTGAAGTCAAAGGAAATCAATTTCTGACACTTTTGATATTTTTTCCAGGAAGTAGAGGGTGGAGTGGTATCAGCTAATTAATCACATACGAGTTTTCGGCTCCAAATTCCTAAATTGGTCTTTAGAACTCATTCAGCTTTCACACTGTACCATAACCCATGTGCAGGTGTGTGCATTACTAATTCATAGACTCTGACAGTGTCCCTCCTCTTACCTGGCCTGTTGTAGTCGGGGGTGTTCCTGCCCCCCGCAGTAACACTCTGGTAGGGAGAGGAAGCCGGGCCCAGGGCAGCGATCATCTCCATCACATTAGGCAGGACCATGTGACTGGGGCTGACGGTGCGGCAGCGTTTCAGCACTGGCCCGTCGGGTTCCTCCTTTATGTGCAGATCTGGTTTGACGGGAACTGGCCTCCAACCACAGACGGGATCTATGGTAATCTCCTCGTAGTCCGAACTGAGGACGGCAGAGAAAGACGAGGTGTTTAGTGACATAATACAGATATTTCACCGACTAGATTTTTTTTTTTTTTTTTGGGGGGGGGTTTTACATTTCAGCACTCACTTCTGGATGTACACAAGAATCCCAAGCATGTACTGGTCCACCTCCAGTCCCTCCAGCAAAGCCGTCTTACTATAAACACAGAGAACAAAGAGCAGTTGAGATTTTGCTCTCACTGTGCATTAGAGTGCGAAATATGTCAACTCTCATAACATACTTGCACACAGGACATCTCCACGTCCCTCTTTCACAATTTAGTTGCAAATAGGACTCCAAGTCAAAACACTATTAAAAAAAGACACAGGAGAATAATGAGTGGATTTGGTTAGATACTGTTAAATGCATCAATGTGTTTGTGTTTATGTGACCTCACCTGTATGTGCCTGCAGTCGTGCCCCCTGGCAGGCAGTTGGATCCGTCTGAATGTGATTGGGCATTTGAGAGACACTTTGATTGCCGTCTGCTCTACCCCGTCTTCTCCGTTCAGCCCAGGGGTCCCAGGGATAGTGCCAGAGCTGAAATTTCTTTTTACTGAAACAGCAAATAAAAGAACAATGAGCAGGAGAGCCACGACCACTTCTTACGCACAGGCTTTGAAGAAAAATGAACAACAAACTTAGAATTTAACTCACTCTTAGTGATGCAGTGCTCAGCTGGCAGTAGTCTCTTTTTCATCAGTCCCTGGAGGACAGACCGGACAGACGGCCTGTGGACGAGCTGCAACACAAAGAGATGGGACTGGGGACAAACATAGGAAAGTAGAGGTTAAAAGAGCAACTCAGATACACCTTCAGCATCTATAAAAGTCCTGTAACATCTCAGATACTTACACAGCAGCAGGCTGTTACGGTGATTTGTACAGTATTACGTCCCGGTTGACACACTTGTTTCAGGTACAACGGCTTGTGAGAAGTTTTGTTGTCCCCTCTTTCAATGGACAAAGGTGTGGCATTGACACTCACCTAACACAGAAAAAACAGGCAAAAAACCAGGTCTGATTTAGTTGCTATTCTCCCTGTAAACAAATTTTATATCCAACACCATTTGACACCACCAGACATGGTTGATTTTTTTGTGAATTAGTTTTGAACATACTGACCCTTTCTAGTATAATTTTAAGGAACATTGCCACTGGAAATAAATTTTGTAAAAAAAAACAAAACTGTATAATATAATATAATATACAGTAATTTTAATCGCACAAATACCAGCCTTAATGATGACAAAAACTAGGCAAAAGAGTCCAAAATAACAATACAAAGATTTCATTGTTGCAGAGAAAGATTAGTTGTCACAAATCCATGACACAAACAACCACATTAAAACATGTACAGTATCAGTAATTCTTAACCAACCACAGTGGGTTTTCCCCATGCTTTTTGGAGGGTTTAGAGGCTGCTTGGTTTTTGATACTTTTAGTAAATTTTTGGAGGACTTGGGTATGTTGTTGTGGAGTCTGAAAGTCCTTATACATATGTTTGGGGAAATTAATGTATTTATTAATTATCTATCTATCTATCTATCTATCTATCTATCTATCTATCTATCTATATGAATGAATGTAAATATATAAATGAAAATACGTTTTGATGCTCTTCACATTTTCTATTACTTTACCTTAGGTGGTGTTAATGACTTGGGTGCTACAGCTGGACCTTGTAAAGCCAGTGGGTATGACAACAAATAACCATTGGTATGAAGTTTGTTTATGCTATGCTGACAGAAAAATATATCTTTTTGTCTTTCCATCTTACAGTCCTGTATCTTTGACCACACAATAGCAGCATAAACAGATGTGACTATCACAAGGAGCCAAACGAACAGGGGATTATACTTACTTGTACGGAGGCAGGCCAGTTAGTGTTCATCTGTCTGTCCTCATGGTGGTAACACTTAAACTGTAACTCCAGATCAGGTCTGCAGGGGGCAATATAACACAACTCTCATTTCATGACTGGGTGGGGTTATCAAACATTCCTCATCTTGTGCCTTAATCACTCAGGAAGAGAAACAGAAAAGACTCCTTTGACTCTAAAAGTCAGTATCACACTATACATTTAGTTTTATCACAGCAGTCTGCTTTCACCTCACACCACAGGTCACAGTGAAAGTATCTGAAGGGAAACGCAAGCTTCCTACCTCATCATGAGTGTTTTGTAGACTGAGTCTCTCAGCTGGAAGGCATGGTTACTGACAGCCAGGTTGTGCTCCAGTCTGAAGGGCTCTAACACGATGCCGTCCCGTACTGGGAAAGTCAGGCGCAGATCATCACTCGGGTTTCCTAAATGGAAAAAGTCTTAAATGACAGATGTCTTATACTTTGCAGTTTACCTACTGGATTGTTTATGCCAGAGTTGGGTTTTACCTGTAGATGCCTGCTGAGCGGTGATATTGGGCTTGGTGTCGGGTGGGAGGTAAGGGGGTTTAGTGTCCTGGCCGGGGGAGAGGTAGGGAGGCATGGCAGTTCCAGGGGTCATTGGTGGGGTGGGATTCCCTCCCATCGGTGAGGTGGGATACCCTGGCATCACTGCCCCCCTGCTTGGCTGAGAGATGGGAATGAGGAGCAATTAGACCTCAGTGTATGATTTCAGCACAACAGTTACTAAACCTTTAAAAGTGATGTGGGTACACAGAGCACACATCTTACCCCATTCACTGCAGCCTGTGTGAAGGCATTATATCCTCCTGCTCCTCCAGATGGCAGGCTGCCCTGACCATTGAAAGGCTCCGACTGGAAAACACAAATGGGAAACATGACACTGAGCTAATGATGCAGGTTTTTGGACCACCAAAAAAACCAACAGCGCAGTGGAAATAAGATCAGAATTAAATAACAAATATAAGATGAAAAGTTACGTAGCTTTTCCAGTGACAGAAACCAAGGTATTAAAATACAAATGTTCATGCCAGTGGTAAGAAGGTCAATAATGACATAAGTAATGATGAAGAGTCATTACTCTCTTCCTTCTTGTAGTTAAATGAAAGTGTAGGGGAAGTGGTTACCTTATAATACTGTGGAGGATTTGGCTGGCCAGCTCCAGGAGGGAACTGTGCTGGGTTGTGTGATCCAGAATTGTACTGGCTCATGAGAGGCATGCGGCTGGAGGGATAAGAGGGTGAGGGGGCACATCGCTGCTGAGGACCAGTGGGGTACTGCAAAGGCTGGTTTGGATACCCTGACATCCCACCAGAGCCGTACTGCTGCACTGGAAAACCCTGGAGAAGACAAATAGGCTGATGCTTGACTGGAAAGAACCAAAAATAGACCAACAATCATTTAGACAAGCAGAAAACAGATCAATAACCAGTTACATTATGCAATTATTGATAAATATGCAATTATTTTCAAGCTTATTTTTTCTGAACAGTTGCAGAGGACATTGCATTGTATGTGTTCAATAACTACTAAAAACCTGAATATTTTCATTTCACGGTCACATACAGTGTATATAATAATATCGCATACAGTGTATATATAAAAATATCCCAATCACTATGTTTACATGTACACTATTATTCCAAATATGATAATATTCAGAATTTTGTACATATTATGTAAACAGTGTAGTCTGCATGGATATTCTCAGGCCTTTTTTCTGAAATTTTCAGATCAACATGTGGGATATGTTGATTTTATTCCGGTTTTATGAGTACACTTTGGATACAAATGCAGCACATTCTGAATGTGTGTCACAGTTGAGGATTTTTAACCCCTGTTTGCTTTCAGCTGTAGCAGAGAAAGATCCTTTAAAGCAGAGATCAATGCCCTACAGAAATAAACTGATTGCACATGAACAAATATTGCAGTGCCATCCATTTAAAGCGGTAGAGGGACTAAACAAGGGAGGCTATGTTTACACAAATGTCTGCTAACAGTGGAAAACTTCTCCTCAAACTCCTACTAAACAGAAAAATATCTAGAATATTTCTTGTTGCTGGCAATGTGAACAGTTTGTCTTTTTAAGAAAAAAAAATGAAGATGTTAGGGCTATGTCCCAGAAATATAGAAATCAAGAAAAGTAGGCTGAGAACAAAACACTCACATTAACATGAAAGAAAGTAAAAAACATTCAAAAACCCAGAAAAAGTGGTGTCATCTGGCTTCAAACATTCACACTGAAAAACACACCACTATTGTGTTATTCCTATATTTTTATTCCATTTCCCCTTAAAGCCCCTGTGTGTGTGCCTTTGAGTAAAAATTAAAATTGTATTAATTGTATTATATTAAAATGGTAGCAGCATTGATGAACACTGACCTCTGAGTGGAAAGGACGTTTGAGCCCTTGCTGTCCACCTGAATAGCCTCCGTGCTGGGGTATCTTCTGCGTCTGTGCAGGGTGAGAGGGATACATGCCCCCAGCCGATGGTGGAGGGACATGCCTGGAAGGGACCATCCCACCGGGATTCATCCCTGGAGGGCCGCGAGGGCCAGAATGAGACAGGAACTGGGTGCTGTAAGAGGATGCTCCACCCATCTGAGAGGAAAACAGAAGTATGAGAGCAGGGGTAAAAGAAAACACTGTAGGTACTTTACACGCCCTAACCAATGAGCCAGAGTGGAAAAAAATAACAGAAACATCATTAGCGACTTCAGCTGTGATTGATTTATAATGTTTATTAATAAAATCTGCATGTTAACAATGTGCCACTTTCACCCGAACAATTTGAACATATTGAAAACATGTGATATATTACTGCCTTTATTTATTGTCGATTTGAGACTTTTTCAAGGGAGAAAACAAAGATGATGATGGAGTTTGTGCTGCTTTCACTCTGCACTCTCACTATGTAAACAGTCTGTAGACTGTGGAGTAAATAGTCTGGCAGGGAACGCAGTGTCAATTTATGTGACTTCTTTGCAGTTAATAAGAAGCATGTGTCATGAATCCATGTTAGCAGCAGAAAACCAGCTTCTGCTTTGCACCCCTCCCACAAACCTGCAACCTAACATCATAACTCCAAACCAGATGGAAACTGAAGATGTAAATGAAGAAACTGAAGACATCCTGCACAGGGATGCTTGTCTTGTAAGTCATAAAAATGGACAAAAATGCACTGTAATAAGTATTAAATGTCAGTTCTGCTGGGGAAACTGACCCGAGCAGCATGTTTGAACATTTACCTGGCCATAGTTCAGTTCCTGATTCTGTTTTTCCTGTATTGCTGCAACAGTTGCCGTAGCGGTGGCAGTTGCTGTGGCAGCGGCGGCAGCAACAGCAGCAGCAGCAGCCTGGGTAAAGTCTGAGGGAGGACGGACTCCCAGGCCGGCTCCTCCACTGTTACCAGAGTAACTGAAAGGAGAGGGGAAGACAGCGACATGAGTGGGCTGTGAACTTGGTGAACTGATTAAATGAGTGTGTGAGGTTTTGTCACAAGCATGAGTCACAGTGGTGGGTGAGGAGCCATGTTGACATATGCTGATGCTACAGCAGATGCAATGCCTGTAACAGCATGTTCTAAACAGTGTTGTATTTCATGAATAGACACTAAATGTACCTTCCACCGTAGGGTGGCGGGTTGTAGGCGGTGTTAGGACGTCCATACATGACTGGTTGGCCATAGCCCTTTGACACAGCGTCGCTGTATGACTGCTGCCCCATAAACTGAGAGCCCATGCCACCGCCCATGCCAGGGCTACCGCCAGGCATCATGTGACCACCGGAGTTCTCACCCGGACCCATGGGTGCGCCAAATACCTATAGGGAGAAACGGAAAGGGAAGGGCATAATGACAGTGAAGTGAACCATAAGGTTAATCAGGAAAGACAAGAGTAATGCCACAAAGTCAAGTATTGAACATCAGACCAACTGCTCACAGACACAATTTAAAACATTTGATTTATAAAGCAAGAAAAGAAAAATTAAACTTTTTAGATATAGAGTTTATTTTGAATATAAGTGGGCAAAAGAGAATATCTCATTGAAGGTGCCAAAATACACTCAGGATCTTTACACTCCATTCATTATAGACCCTGACAGATTAAACAACATTGCTGTCGAAATGTAGTTCATTGATGAACAATAGGAATAAATACAATTCATGATACGATTGTTATTTTATCTCATTAGTATGTATAACAAGTTTCTTTACACTCCTACAGGAAACCTAATTAGGAAGAAAAGGCATTTATTGTCACTGAAGAGTGGAGTATTTTTTTTTTTTTGTGTGTGTGTGATTTTTTATTAGATTAGATTTTGTAAGCAAAACTAGCACAGGACAGATTTCACACAGCTTACATACACAACTGTTATAAGAAGAAATTACTAATCCTAAAATGGTGATAGAGACATTTCATGGAGATTCTTCTTCTGATTATGCAAAATTATTGCGCATAGCTCCCATGTAATAAAGGTAATTATTACAAAATAAAGTATCCATCAACCTAAACCTGATCTTAAATGACTGACAACAACTGACCAGCTTTTAGTGTTTTTCAGTGCAGTTCATGAAATGTAAATGCAACCTATATGCATTAAAAGCTTTCTTTTAGAGAATGGGGAAACTATTAAAATTAGTTATCACCGTAGCTTTGAGTTAGGGTTAGTTATCCCTAACCTTTGCTGCTGTGTTTCTACAAGGAGGAGAATTGGGGAAAAAAAGAAAAAAGAAATAGAAGAAGCATTTTGGCATTTTAAAAGCAATGTTGACTTATAGGCAGTCACACATATTTCTTCTGATAATATTCCCCACTGGTTATTTTTCAACAGCTCCTCTAAATCTAAAAGGAAATACTTTTCTCATATGCTCATAAACAGGAGTAAAGCATATGTGGCTATAAAGCTAAGGCCCGTTCATATTTCTCCAAATTGTTGTAAAATAATCTACCTCAGACCACTTTGAAGGAGACTCAACAGTATGTTGGGACATATTTATAAAGCAACTCAGTCCTACTCACTGTGAAGCGTAGGAGTAACCTTTAAGTGTAGCTCTCAAGAATTTATATAGAACTTCATATGATCAGTCACATTAATGCCCCGAGAGGAATAATCAGTCATGCACATTTAGTCTACACCCAATGATATCTTGATTCATTTTTTTTTTTTTAAAAACAAACATTCTTTTAACTTCAGATATCACTTTACACTTAAACTGGAGTAAATTCTTGCATTTGCAATTATAAATAACCTGTGGTAACCCCTGAGCTTTTAGGTTTTAATGCTTCTTAATGCCCTTTTTAATGCCACTTTAAACAAATTTAAAGCCCATGTCCAACTGCAGACACAGTTTATGTATATAAATTTCCTCGCCTTCCTGGGTGGTGTCTCCTTCAGACTCAGGTCCTCTACCAGAGGCCTGGGAGCCTGAGGGTTCTGCGCAGGATCTTACCTGTTCATAGCGTTGCGCTCTTCTGGAGAGAGATCTCTGATGTTGTTCCTGGGGGGTCACTACCCCTAGTGCCCCAATCATTACCAGTACCACTGTTGCCTTCACGCCCCACGTGCAAATTATTAAGTGTTTATATAATCAAAATAATTCACGAATTATAAAGTTTTTTCCCCATCAAGTGTATTTAAATTTTTAATGCCTCTGGGCATCAAATTTAATGCTTTTTAATGTCATTTAAGGCCTTAATTTTTTCAAAATCTATTAAATGACTTTTAATGACCAATGGAAACCCTGTTGCATTCCTGTTGTAACAGCTTTGCATAAGTACAGTACATAAAACAGGAGGAGACAAAAATGTCCCAGGGTACTGAGTCATGTGTTACCTGGCTGTGTGTGGGATTGGTCACGCCCCACACTGTGGTTACTACAGAGAGAGATCCTGCGTGCTGATTGGTGCCTGGTTGCCAGGAGACTGGGTCATGTAGGAAGGGGCCGTCGCTGCTGCAGAAGGATATGAAGCAGAGTTAGTGGGATGGTTAGAAAGGTGCGTTTGAGAAGACAAGGCCCTACAATGCTTCAAATAAATCTATCACAATCCTTGGGTGACCATTTCTCACACATTACATTGTACTACATGCAGCACCTTGTCAGGATTCATTGTACTGAGAGAGCACAGAAAAGCAGGACTAAAAAAGTACCAGTCTGAGAGAAAATGTACTTAGTAAGTCAACAATTATACTGAAGCATTTTTTTTTTCATCTGACAGTTGAGGTAACCCACTGTTTCCTCTTTCTAAATCATTTCCTCAACAGGAAACTACCATAAAAGCATTTCTGTCATATTACTTTTAAGGTTTTGGATATTTTAATCTCCAGATGGAATTTTAGGCTCCATTTAACACTGTCAAAGGTTTTTTAAAAGTGCAAATGAACCCATCTATTGATTTATTCTTCCTTTCTTTGCTTCATGTACAAATCAGTTAACTATTTTTCTTTGTTTCACTGAGCTGTTCTTCATTTGTTTTTGGGATTCTTTTCTGAGAAGAAATGGAGTTATAAGTGGGCTTTGTGTTCAACGAAATGAAGGTTGAGGTTTGAGCACATGTGAACAAAGAGACTTGGACAAAGAAAAGTCAAGTTCTCAAACATTTTGGAACAAAGGATCAGGTTTAACTCTTCAGGTTTTGAAACATAGTACCAAGATGTATTGAGCAGATTTGGTTCTAAAATACCCAGGTTCTTAGTCTTCTCGAATGCTGTTTTCAAGTTTTACAAAACACATACAGTAAAACCCCCAAGAAGCATCTATGTGGTCACTGTACCCTGACCTCCCTCATGTCATTCTGCACTTATGATGAAACAGTTTCTTTGTCAAATCAGTGCATCAACAGGTATGTCAAAGATTTTGACAAGAGAAATGGAAAATAAACAGACATTTATTCTTCAGTCTTGAGGATGGAAGGTTAAATAACAGTTGAACAAAGGAGCTGCTTATTGCCCAGCCTTCATCCGCTCAGCGAAGGTGAATGACAAAATTTCACTTTTCGATTTGCTTTCTTTGGATTCGGTGTCTCACTCTCCTTGCACATTTCAAAGGAGTGTTAAGGCATTCGAGGCAAACACTGTGACGGTCTACAGTGCTTCTCTGTAATTCTCAGGAAATAAAAATGTCTTTACTCTCCTGGTTTATTTCATGAAATGTATTATTACGTACAGGTGCAGATTGGAAAACATTTTATTTTATTATTTATTTATTTTATTATTATTTTATTAATACCAGTAGCATATTTTAATGAGGTCTCTAAAAATAATAGACAATAGGTGGGTACTTTTACAATACTCTCTGCAAATCTATATAAATCTATAGGCTAATATGTATTCTTTGAAGGTAAACATTTAGGAAGATGGCAGACGTCTGTGTATAGCCCCAAATCAGAATCAAGCTTCATCTTGCTTTTGCAGACTTCTATAGCGTTTACGCCACCCATTATTGGTGCAACACCACAAAATAATAATACAGACAAAAGCAGCTTAACATTAGAAAGTCAAAGGAGAATCAAGCACAACGAAGTGGCAAAAAGGCAAAGACCCAGACATACCTACTGACAGAGCAAGATGTGTCATCACACCAATTTTACTTCATTTAAGTTCATCTAACCTTTCCAGCAGCTGCCCGGCAGTTGCAGAATCATGCCTCTTTCATAGATCAGGGCAACAGATCAAATTACTTGCATCAATTCAAATGATTCTTTTTGCATGCTGGGTAAAATGTTTGCAAATATTAAAAATGAGTTCTCCCAATGAGCATAAAAGTAGCTGAAAGGTGCAAAAGGACTCAACAATTTATAGGCGGTGCTTGCTGCCTTTGGCTATCTGTCAAGAGGACAAAACAGTTCTTTCTATATCTTGTTTGTTAATAAGACACTATGTCCTTGTTACAAAAGGAAGCTGACAGAACAATAGCTGGATTCTTTGTCTCATCAAACTGACATTAAAAACCCAAACAATTCAAACACATACTTGGAAACACAGACGTTTCTGTTATGTTTGTGCCACACAGCATAGTAAGAGAATGTCAGTCACATTCAGTGAGGAATAGTGCATATTGCTTTAATACACATATATAAAGGCGTAGCTCCACTATTATTGTTGCTTTAAGTGTTTGCTTTGATTTATATTAACAATAGGTCACATGACCACCTGAAGGTGACATAGGAGATGGTACCTTCAGAGTGATGAGTACACAAACCATTCAACTAAGCAGTATATTTTTGTTCACAGCTGACAAAATCTTCACAACCCAGAACAAAAAGGCAGACAAAGTTAGTGATAAGCAAGTGCACCCAGCATAGCTCTTAAATAATGAAGACTGAAAGTACAGAAAAGTCAATATTTTACCATATATCCACAAACACTTGAAATGATGAAATGAATATTCATGTTGCAACAGGTTGGTCATAGTGATGTAGTTGATCACAGCAGTGCCTCTACATGGCAAGAAAATCTGTTACTGCATAACTATGAGGGAAACAAAAGGAGAATATACCCAGAGATACTGAATTTAATTAAAATTGTCAATTATCACTAAGTTCAGAGGTCCATTTGAGTGTTTAGCCATAGTTTCCAGGAGGTCCGAAGTCTCTAATAAACCATAACAAACCCACCCCTGGGCAGCTCAGATGAGGAGCCACATGGTTCACCTAAGGACACTGAGCATCACACAGCCACCCCCATTACGTGTGTGGAAGTGTACCTTTGTGGAGTGGGAGGCAGGGAGGGTTTCATGGAGTTGAGGTGGTTCATCGGATGAACGGCGGGATCATTAGAGAGCCCCTTCTGTCTTAAGTGGCAGCCCTGAGAGAAAGAGAGGGAAAGAGACAGCAGCACATACAAAGGTGGTTATTCAGAGCTTATTTGCTGCACAGCAACAATTTATCATCAGTATAGCCCACACTATAAGCACACAGCACAGGCACAGTGCCCTCCTACTCGGAGCCACTCACTTTAATCTGTGTGTGTATGTGTGGACTGCGCACATCAAAACGTTAGCCTATCAGTGACTGCTGTAGCTCTGATACCTCTCAAAGGAGGGGGAGGGGTACTGGAAGCTAAATTTAGCTTGCTGATTTCAAAAGGAATTTAAGAGAACAGAGATGTGAAGAGGCAGACTCTTCCCTCAGCACACCGACTTACAATCAGTCACCCACTAACGTGCACGTAACTTGTTCACTGCTCTTGTTCTGTGATTTGCTTCATTTAATAACGCCCCTGCATGTTTATCTGCCACTTTGTCTCCCTCAATACCAGATGTTTTCTTGGTTTCCTACACATTCCTCATCCCTGCTCCATCGCTGCCCCCTCTACCTCCTCCTGCCCCCTGATTTTTTTCCTTTATCTGATGGTTACTAACTGACATGCTGATTTCTAACGTCAGAGCTTTGAACATCCCCTCCCCCCTTTTGCTTTTCTTTGGTTTCCTTTTTGCACTTTGCAGATTTGGGTCAGACACCCCACATCTTGTGTAAAAAGGGGGGGGGTGGGTGCTCAGATCACATGATCACAATACCTGAATTCCCTCCTATCATAAGGCATCGACAGCCTCCAGACTGCACCTTGTTAACTTCCATCACAGCTGAACAGCTAAACCACACAAAGCAGGGGAAATGCGTATTCTCTAAGATGTCTCCCTTTATCTGATGCTGGAGATGAGCACAGCAGCACACACTGTACCTGCAGAGGACTGACTGAGACACACTGTTCTTTCACACTCGTTGCCTCTTCTGACCTCAGCTCCCTGACCTTTTCTTTACCCGCAACTCTGTCTCTTCACATTGGACCCGAGCTGTCATCCCACTCCAAGCTGTCTGTTCTTTTATAGTTGGTTTGTCCTTTCCTCCTACCTACAAGCAAATACCATCACGTTGTCTTTCAACACACCAGAACTGTTTAATCAAGCCTTAACTGACCCTCTCTGCTTTCAGATACTACTGCTTTTTCTGATCGAGTTCAACTGTGGGAGGAAAAGCAGATATGCAGAAATACAATTTATGATTTCTCTTAAAATAATGTGCAACTATTTTGAGAATTATTAGCTGAAGTTATTTCTTAAGGCAAAGCTTACCAAGTTTGCACTAGCAAAACCAAAATATTCCTCAATTATCTTTCTGTTTTCTAACAGGGAGTTTGCTGTAGTTGTGCAAAATTAAGAATTCAAAAACTGTGAGGTTTCTTAATAATGATGGTATTGCACAAACTCATTAAAAGTGCAGTGTCTGATAGTTTCTTGGCACCGTTGGGCAAAAATTCCATAACTACCTTTCAGCATCTTGTAATTCAAGTCGTCTAAGAGGAAACCGCCCCTTTTTTGTAAGATGGAGAAAATTCACCTGTCACAGATGGTATTTTTTTCCTTGATTCTTCAAGTTTTAACAGAAAATTAGGAAAAATTTTGTAAATGGCTGGCAATAAATGATGAATAAAGCTTCAGTTACATTGATATTTTTTCAAATAATATCTGGAAATGTCAATATTAGACTATAACTGATATAAATTTCATACAAACATTAACTGACAGATAAAAATAACAAAATATCCAAAATTAGACTACCTCCTTAATAGTTATTTGTAAATTCTGCTTTTAATGATGGAGCAACACTCAAAATCTTCGATCGTGGTTTATAAAATTTAATATTACGGCATGAATCATGAAAATGTTCTGTAAAATAAATTAAGATATGATTTGAAATAACCAAACCATATTTCTTCACATTTTATTATTTTCTGTTACTCTGAACTTCCATACTAACAAGTCATGTTCAGAATCTATCCTGTGTCACTTTGAATGTCCTTCATGTTTGTTTGTGTTGTCCTTATGCAAATTTCTGGCCTACATCTGTGCATGTGGAGGAATGCAACGCTCACACAAGACAAAAATACTGACAGAAAGAGCAAGAAAGACAACAAGAGAAATATTTTTCTATCATCAGATGATCATGTCACACTGTACAGCCCAAATAGCTATTAAGGATAAGTTAAATTAAAAGAAACCCAACTCTTCTCACTGTGTAACTCAATAGTGTCACTCTCCATTCCTTGCCCCTGACTTTCCAACTACACGTCCTTGTTTGTACCAAAGGTTTTGTCTTTATGGTGCATTTCCGAGGCTCAAACAGAGATCACCCGAATGACATCACAATGATGTCACCCGGCTTATTTTCTCAAATGTAACAAACCTCATCCAGAGCCACAGACGACATGAAACACCCATTTCCACAGGCTATGTTGCATTGCTCATATGAGTAAACTGATCTCAACATGTAATAGGGTGGAGTTCATAAGATAAATGTTACACTCTTGTGATGAAAAGGCAGTTTTTATCACTAATCCAAACACACTTTAGTCTCTGCAGACATCTTTAAAGCAGCTCATTATTATTCATTATTAATGTGAACCCAAAAAGCTACAATCACATTTTATCAACCTGCTAATCAATTTAAGTAAAAAAAAAAAAAAAAAAAAAAAATGCTATTAATGTCCTCATATGGATGAAGTGCTAAAGGGTAGGCAGCAAGCCAGCATGTGAGTACAACTGAGTGAATACTTCCACTAAAAAGCAGTTATGACTTATTAGCTGCCAGTCATTCCCTTTCCAATGTGTGTCAGACTGCCTTGTAAATGAGAAAAGATTATTAGTGCCGGTGCTTTGACATACATTTCTCAGTAGTTAAGATCTCAAGGTTTTATTCTTCAATTTATGAACAGAATTACAAACAAGTGTAATTCAGATGTTAAATGACTAACTTGCATATTTCATAATTATGAATATCACCTAATCTACATGCTACAGAGGTAAGTGTGTTTACCATAGTCAGCTTGTTCTAAATTAGAGCATCTTTTCATTTTGAAATCTGACTAATCTGCTTCCTTACAGCAATTTTCATCTAACAAGCACAAGAGCTATTTATCAGTGTTTATCACAGCTATAAATACAGTGTCTTTGTGTATTTGTTTTATCAGATTAACCAAGAGGAAACTGGAAGGAGCTTTAAGGAATTAATTGTTTGCCACCACTAATAGCATATCTGTCATTCCCTGTTCAACAGTAAACATTTTGTGGTTACTCTGAGGTGAGACTCAGCAGGAATTTGAAGTTAATTACTAATTAAAGAGCATTGTAACTATAAGACAAGCTAAAAATGTCTTATTTTTTCTAAATAAGGAGATCAACGACATACAAAACAGTGCAGAACACAAAAGCTCAGCTGGTCGACCTCCAGCGCACCTGCTTTCAGTGTTAAGTGCTAATTAAGACATTGAACATCATCTAATAGATTAACACGCAGCCTCTTAAACACAGAAGAGGATCCTTCATCATGAAAAGCAAATGTCAGCTCTCATCAAAGAAAAGGCAAGACTAATAATGTAAAAAAGGAGAGGCTGTCTAATGTACAGTATGCAGTCTGCTACAGGTGCCTGGTTAGTGTTATCAAGGTGTAACAGATGGATGCTGTTACATCTGTCAGTGTCCCATATGTGCTAAAGGGAGCTAACATTTAAGTATTAAAATGTCAGACATCAGGTGACCAAAAACATACAAATAAGTCTTCTGATCATGAAGAACTCTGAATATTAGTTTCCTTTACTGGACTGTAACAAGAAACACACTTAACATTGTACAACATATACTGTGCATAACAAAAGCAATACATCTACATACAACACTGCAGCACAAACCCATAATATTTCACACATTTAAGCCTTGTGGTGTTGTGGGTTATGGTGTAGTTTTCAGTCTTTGTACGTGTCCCTTTACCTGGACTTTACTGTCAGTTCACATAAACGTTAACTCAAAGTCAGCCTGGCTGTAAGCCAGTACAAGATGTTATTGTACTATGATGCAGGAAGTCATGGTCAGAGGGAAAACAGCACTGGCTACCTCAGGAGCTGAGGCAAAAAACACAATCTGCAAACCTATGTATAGAATAGAAAATGAATTGTGAAGCATCCAATGTATCAGCTCCTGTTCAAGAATCGCATTTTCTTCCCTTTACTCAATTCCTTTATGGTGAGCCTATTGAAACATTAAAGGGATGACGGTCAGAGCTATTAAAACGTTCAAATCAACACATAGCTCCCATCTACCTGCACACTACAGTGCACCTAACCTACTCCAATACAACAATACAAACAAAACATGCAGCCGAATCTGCAGCGAAGCAGAACAAAGCATTGGAGCTGTGTGCATGCTGTGGAGGACTCCAGCCTCCCTGTGTGTGTTACCCATCAATGAAAATGAAAATAGCAGAGGTTTTGTTTCACCCACCTGGCTGAACAGTTGAATAAACGGCTTCAAACGCAGATATGTTGAAGCTGTCGTTAACACTAGACAACGGTTGCAACAACGATTATATCAGTCTGAAAAAAAACTTGCTATAAAATGTGTGTATAGCAGAACCTCACATACGAGTACAGCGGTAAGTTTGTATTATCTATCGTGCCTTTATTGTCAGCGCAGACTGGTAGGAGCGGAGTGGAGGATCTTTAACACGCTGCTGGCTGCGCCGCTGGCACCGTTAGCCACACACGGCTACTTAGCTCACGTTGTTAAGTTTGTGTAACGTTAGCCTCTCCCCCGTTATATCTACTAGTTAGCCGATCAGCTCTGAGGTAATGAAGTCACCGAAGCGACTGTACGCTGTCTTGTAATATACTGTTTATTACGCTAGAGCTTACCTTAGGCTGCTCCAGCTGCCAGACGATGTAGCCACTTGATTGTAGACTGTTAAGTTAGCTAGATGACATTAGCCAGCTAGTGTCGCAGTCGGGCTAACGTTAGGAAACAAGACAAGGCTGCTTGATAACCGTATTGTCGAGCGTCGATGGGCAGTTAATATATTAAATCTTGGTTTCTTTTTCGCCTTTTACAGCCCAATCAGGTATTAAGAGGACTAGCCAAGGCTTTAATTACAATGCTAACTGCTCTTCTTTATTATAAACATACGTGCATTGTCACGTATATATATTAAGTATAACTGAAAAAATAAGCGGTTAAATCGCCAACCTATTCAGTTAGAAAAAGCTTAGTAGGGCTGCAGTCTGTACATGGGCAGGCCATAACCTGGCAGCTCAGTATACCTTCCTCATTGCACAATGACCCACTATAATATATTCATGAGATCACAGGGCTAATGTCTCCCACAGAGAAAGGCATTTTCCTGTCCCTCCTCCTACAAGTCAGGCGGCTGACTGACTGCAGACCAGAGCAGCAGATCATTTAGGGATGGGGATCATCGAGAATTACGTCACCCGTAAATTATTACCTATGATCCATGGATACATATGGTATGTGATTCCATCCATGCACAACATGCACGAAGCATGTTCACCTGCAACACCTACATATATGTGTCACGGCATTGCCTCCCCCAGCAGAGCTCTCTCTCTCTCTCTCTCTCTCTCTCTCTCTCTCTCTCTCTCTCTCTCTCTCTCTCTCTCTCTCTCTCTCTCT
>JAQQZY010000005.1:38387355-38403691 GCA_030068375.1 Ostorhinchus rueppellii
CTCTCTCTCTCTCTCTCTCTCTCTCTCTCTCTCTCTCTCTCTCTCTCTCTCTCTCTCTCTCTCTCTCTTACACACACATACTCACACATATGCATGCACACATGCATGCACACACACTGCACACGCACACACAGGTAGTGGCGGCGTGTGTGTCACCAGAGCTAGGTGGTGTTTTAGCAGCAGGGCCAGTGAGTGTTTTGGAGTCATTAGAGGTGTCTGCAGTATCTTGCCAGAGGGCAGTGCAGCTTGGAGAATAAAAAGTCCAACCTGCCTGTGTTTTTCAGACCTCTGTTGCCCTGGAAACAGGTGCCGAGATTTCCCATTTCTTCGTTTTTCTCTACACTATCCATATCACTCCACACTCCCCACCACCACCACCACCCCTCTCTCTCTCTACACGCTGCTACTTCCTCCCCCACGACCTGCCGCATAGTACACACACACAGACATCGCACACAATTCCAATCTACTGCAGTCATTTCACAATGTCACAGGACAGAGTAACTGACTCCTCCACTCTGCAACATAACTACACAACAAAACCTGAGAGATTACTGTACACACCACTGAAGCCCTGACCCTCCTCTGACTCTGTGTGAGAATCTCAAGCAACCATCGCTGCTGCAATAATCTGACCTCCAGCAAATGTCTGAGGAGAAAAATTGGGGGAGATGGGGAGGGTTGAGGAGACAAAGAGGGAAGCGAGGACTAGTGGGAGCAAAAGCAAAGCTGACTGCACTCATTTTGAGAATATATGTGTCTCTGCTGTTTGTTTTTGATGAAGGCAAAGATAGAGAAAAAATAGGAAAAGCAAAAATCTCTGTCTAGCTTTCCTTTCCCCCTAAGGATTAGTAAACTCATGAGAATATAATTTAGAGCCCAGGCAGATGGCTCACCATATTGTGCACCTCTATTTCATAATTATTTTGTACACCTATACACCTAAAATATTGAGGAAAGGAAGCATATGTGTTGTCACCCGGACCAACATGAACGTCAGAGACACAATTACACTGCCCCTGTCTCCTCACTTTCAGGCCTTTTTAAGTCATCCTTGTGTTTCTGCAGTGTTATGTGTGCATTCCTTTGTAGTGACTTCTCTTTGGCAAGAGCCTGAACATTCCAGGGAAATGGCTGACCCAGAATAACACACACAGACGCAGGATGGCTGAGTGAGTGAGGTCCTCCACCCTTTCATTGCCCAAGCATACATAAACCGCTGTTTCCTAACAGACATATGACCGTTCATGTGGGAAAACACAGCCGGCCATGCTGTATTTACAAGAGGCTGCTGGGAGAGCATCACACATGACTGTCATCAGAAGAACACATGACAGTGTTTGCCTTCCAGCCACTCCACAGCTCCATTGTCATGTCCAAAATCTTTATTTCCACCCTGGTGTCCTCAGTGACTCCCAGAAAACTCTCCTGATGTAAATGTCTTTATCCAGCTCCAGCATCTGTGACCTTCTGTTTGGGCATGTACTGTGATAGAGCAGTGGACTATTTTTATTCCTGCTTGTCGCAATTAACATGAACTCCACTCATCCTTCTGTCCTACGACCCCTGATTTTCATCTTTTTACATGCTACTCCTACGACCATCTGGTGCCACACACTCAGCTTTCACTTCGATTCTGATCTCGGCTGAATCTACATAGCCGTGGAAATGAAATTCTCCAGGCTCCTTTGGCTGATTTTTCATGTAGGTCTAGGTGTATTAGTACTCACATCTGGAACAGCTGGACTGGAGCTGAGGTACTCTACCACTGTGGGTCCCCCGAGAGACCCCAGCATGTGTTGAACTGAGCAGCAGCTTCAGTGTTTTGTCCCTGCACCTGCTACAGTGATTACCTGTTACCTCCCACTTACTTTGGTTTTATGTACTGCTGGTTTCACTGCTGACAGATGACGCCCTTTCCCTCGAACCAATCAGCAATGGAGTAATACGTCATTAGTGGAATTAGACCGGGCACAAGCTTGTCTTCCACAGTTAATGTAGGCACTTTGGCACAGAAAGCAACTGCATAAAGCTATGTATTCTATTTATTTGTTTGTTTCACATCATTTTAATTAAAGGATAGAAATGGGCCACATAGGTTTATTGGGTTATTTGCATATATATGGGGGATGTGAGGGTAATCATTGCTGTTATCACTGTTACTATTGAACAACTACCACTGAAATGATCAGATCACACATTTATTATAGTGTAGTTTTGTGGAAACAGTAGGGAAGAAAACATCCAAGCTTGCACCCTAGTGCCACCTCGTGTTTAAAGGCCAAACTTCACGTTCATTCAGGCAATCCTATGAATACCTATAATTGTAAAAAAATAAAAATAAAAATAAAAAAATAAGTAAAATAAAATAGATAAACAAATAAATAAAAATAGCGCATATTACAGCATTACATTTCATTTTGAGGCTGTACTAAAGTGATTATTTTGTTAAACCCTCAGACACTCAAACAGACATCTACAACCAAAAGCATCTGCTGGTCTAAGATGTTTAATAACCTTTCAACCACTTATCCTGCCAATACAATTAAACAATACAGGTGAAATGTAGTTTTTCTGCTTTTCATCAGAATCAGATATGACGTATTTGGATGTTAAAAGACTCATTTGGCAATATTTAATAACCGTTATATTCAATATTATTTCACGAGTGAAACCCATGTAGTTTGCAACATTAAATGCCAGTTGTTTTATGTTCAGATAATGATACATTTGGCTGAAGAAGTCACTTTTTTCTGAAATGTTCTGTCTTTCGATTATTATATACTTTGAATATACTCGTTTGTAAAGTGCCACAAAAATATCTGTAGGTTTTTACGGGTTGACACTATAATCAGCCACTATTAGTTTTTGTTGTTGTTGTTGTAGTTTTCCAGATCTAAGTGCTCTAATTCCTTTTTGTAAATGCAGCGGAGTCAGGATGAACAAACTAAAGCACCAGTAGCTTCCTGTGGGATCTGATTATACGCATGTCCTGTTATGGCTGCACATTATCGCTAACTTTGCACCCATTTCGTCCTGTTTGAATTCCATGAACACATCTCCTGCTGTGTTCACATGCGCTGGGAGATGGGAGAGATGATTCGGGCTTTAGTTTCATTTTCGCCCCTGAAGTGAAAGTAAACTTCACCCTGTAGGTTTATGCTTTTCGACTGCGTGTTCACCGATGAACCCAGCTTTTCACAGCTACTACATCTTATTAAACACACATTTGGTGTCGTTTTGATTGAAGAGTAAGTACGTTTTTACTTGGTTTAGTACATTTTACGCGGAATAACATTACTCACATGTAGACCAGAGTTAAGCTACAGTCGTTTAAGTGTTGTTTGGCTTGTTAACATAGGATTTCATGAACAGTTGGCTTTTAGTAACAAATAAATAAACGTATAAGGCATATTTTAGAATGACATACACGCTCATACAAAGGTGAATACTACTGTTACACACAGTAAAGTAACATTGCCCTACATGTTTTAAAGCTTGTAAATGCGTCTGTGATCGAGCCTGTTCTTCCTGTTCATCCTGCTGTCAAAATAAAATCTCTCCAACACAGAATTACATTTTCCCTTTTAATTTCTTTTCAGTATTGTAAACCTGCAGAGATGTCCAACTTGTCTGACCACAGTAAACGAAATGATAGTTCCCAGATGAAAGCCCTCCTCAATCTTGATGACTCCAAAAGCTGTCCCAGGGAACACCCCGAAAAACATGACAAGCAGCACAGCAACACATGTGAGGCCAGCTTCTCTGCTACTTCCTCCTCCAAGCAGTTCAGCAACACAGGTGAGGCCAGCTTCTCCTCCACCTCCTCCTCCAGCAACAGGTGTGCTCAGGGTGAAGGTCGTGGGCAAGTGGAGAGTGAGGGGAGAAGACACTGGGAGGAGGTCACCATTTCCCTTCAAGATCTGAAGCGACTTCCACATTGCAACATCGGGCTGGGGTTGCTGACCTTCAGCAGGACACACAACGTTCTCATAGATGTAAGATGTCATCCTCTGTCACATAGATGTCACTGCTCAGAAGCATTTGTCATCCACTTATGTCTGTATTATTTTCCCACAGGTGGATCTTTACAACTGTGAAAAAGAGTTAGTGGTCCAAAAGGGGAGCGACATCTGGCAAAGTAACTTTGTGAAAATGCCATGTTCCCAGTCAAGCTTCATAAATAAGACCGTGCTCACAATGGTGTGTTTGAGGCAGACTTACTCTATGCTCCCTCACTGGTCCATTCAATCCATAACAGATGCATGAAAAGAGATGAAATCTTTCTTCACTCTGTATTTCACTGTTTAAAAGTTCCGATTGAATGGTAAATCCCAGACCTAAACACTCAGGTAATTAACAAGTGTTTTCAGAGCCGAGAAATAGTAAAAAAAAAAAAAAAAAGGATATTATGGCTTTTACAGGGTTTCTGCAGGTCATTAAAAGTTATTAAAATATGATTGACAGGCGGAACCTTTTAATTGGCTATTGTTTATGGCTGATATACAAAGTCACAACACCGGATGCTTGGAATGCAACATGCTGTGAGCGTGCTCATGCTGTGGCGAAAGAGTGGAGGGAATATTAGCAAATGTCAGAAATATGGGAAAATGCAAGTTTCAGCAGAAGTTAATGGAGGAGGAACTATTCAGAACCTGGTAACGGTCATAAAACTTTATATAAAACTGTATTTGCAGTTGGATGTGGGCATTAGATTTGTTTAAAGTGGCATTAAATGAGATATCCTGATTTATAAATGTATATTTCTCCTAAAGCTCCATTATGTGCAAGTTAACACATGATCCATACTTCAGTTGGCGTAAAACGTTTCTCCTTGTAGTCCCTTACCTCGTACTTCTGCTGAACAGACACTAGATAATGTTAAATAGTCCAAAATAGTTTAACAGTAAACTCGTTAAATGAACAGAGTGGTTTGGGTATGACAATTCCACAGCTATAACATCCTACAGGACACACACGATTAAAATCAATCACTGTATTAATATTAAAAGCACAAACACAAAGCATCAAAAATGCTAAATGCTCATGTGTTTTCTGGTGACAGAAACAATCAGAAAGAAAGTTGAGGTGGGCTGTGATCGCCAAGCAGCTGGAGAAACTGGCCAAGAAACCCTCTGCCTCTGTGAAAGATGTAGAGGTAACGACAAAGAACTTAACCTTTGTGGATTTTGCAAGTTGATTATTAAAGCATGCTTTTATAAATGTTGTCTCTTACTAGGAAGCCATAATGAAATATAACCCAAAGTACAAAGGTCAGTGGTCCTTTGACGCTCTCGACAGCTTTGTTAAGGTCAGCTCCCATTAAATGACTCAATAATTCAAGTTACAGTATATTTCTGAAGCCGTCGCTTAAGATATTGTGTGTAATCTTTTCCAGTGCATCCCAAAAACAGAAAACTACTATAACGCGCTGTTTCCAAAAATTGCTGCTTTGGCTTTAGAACTACCTCGCTACATACAGAAGGTAGGAACCTGTGTCCACTGACATAAACACACACTTCACTTTATCTGAAGAGACAGTTATCCGCATTGTCTTCTTTTCAGGCCATTCCGATGCTTCAGAGGGGTTGCACCGCATCCATCACCATGTCACAACTCCAGATAGCCTGCCTGCTTGCGAACGCATTTTTCTGTACTTTCCCTCACCGCAACACATCCGGCTCCAACGCAGAGTACCACAGCTACCCCTCCATCAACTTCACCAGGTACGACCTGGATAGTAAAGGATTAAGAGACAAACTGCTTCATGTAAGGACACCATCTCAGTCCCCACTTGCTCTGAAAATATGACTGCAGGCTTAAGAGTGCAAGGTGGAGGAGCTGTAATGAGGGAGGAACAGTTTTTGTTTTACTGGTTCAGTAGTTGAGTTAAATGCATAAAAGTGGTGTAGTATGTGAATTCATTTTTGTTGTTCTTGGACATTACCTCAGGATTTCCAAAAGATTAAAGTGATAATTTATTTGAAACATATTCCACATTTACAGTATTTACATAACAAACACACACACACACCTTCTTCTCTGCACGTTTGAAAAAGAGTCGACAGAAGTATAAACTTATATATTCTTACCCCATTTCTATTACTCACCACTCAATTGAATGATTTCTGTACCATTTCTCTCATTAATTCGTGTCAGTCTCTTTGGAAACTGGTCAGTGCGGAAGAAAGAAAAGCTGAGGGCCATCATGCATTACTTCAATGTCGTTACCAGTGAGGGTGAGTCATGGTTTTAACTTCTCTCACCAGTGTGAGGCTCATCACTGAATATTTACCACTGCTGATGTATTTGCAGATACCAAACCCAGAGGACTGGTGACATTTGAGCGACATTTCTTAAAAAGCACAGACATTCCCAACTGGAGAGGGTATTTTGTCAGCATCTAAAACTTTATTTCCTTTTTTTTTTTTTTTTTTTTTTTAATTGTAGATTAGTTTTTAGATCTTTTACTGTTTGCTTTGTAGCTCCCAGGAGCGGATGCCTAAACTGCATGTCACATCTCACGGCAGCATAGAGAATGATGGTACGGGCATGCTACAGGTGAGAAGAGAATTTTTCTCTAGATTTAACCTTTCTTAAGTTATTTGCCACCGTTTATTATAATATTATTCTCTGTATTTTGCTTTTTTATCAGTGAAAAAAATGCAAAATACAGTATTTCATTTATCGTTCATGTAGATATTCATTGAAGCCCAGATTAAAGTTGAGTGATATTATATCAAAAACAGAAAACTGAAGGAAAAGTGACTATTTTAGCAAAGATATGAATAACTAAACTAAAAAAGGTGTTTGCGTCTACTATCATTTTTCATACTCCATGGATTTTACTGGTGAAACAATGTTGTAGAAGATGATGGTGTTTCCATGTTCACTATGGAGCCTCTGATCATCCAAATGGGTCATATCTGATTATCATGAAAAGATGACAAACTGTATTTTACAATAATTATGCAACTGTATTGATAGGATTAATGGATCAACAGGTATTAAACAGTTTACATCCTACAGTAGATGGTTTTCATCACCAATAGTTGTTTTGTCTTTATGGGTTAAACACAGCTGAGATACAGCTGCTTCTGTCCACAGTATCACCTGCATTCTTTGGGTCTGTACAGGTGGATTTTGCATCCCAATGGATAGGTGGAGGTGTGCTGAGCTCTGGCCTGGTGCAGGAGGAGATACTGTTCCTCATGAATCCAGAGCTGATAGTATCCCGCCTCTTCACAGAGAAACTCGAAGACAATGAGTGTCTGATCATCACAGGTATCAGTGTGTTACACATTTCTATTCATGCTCCTAACAATAGTACAAAGAATAAATGAAAGTGTCTGCTTCTCAGGCTCACAGCAGTTCAGTAATTACTCTGGCTTTAGTGACACCTTTGAGTGGGCAGGACCCCACCCAGAGTGCCTCCAAAGGTAAAGTATGAGCATGTGTTTCATATGTCTTAAAACAGTCGAGACATTTGGTGTTGTCATATATTTGATGTGTTTTTGTAGAGATGAATGGGCTCGTCTGCAGAGGCAGATTCTCGCTATTGACGCTCTGCACTTCAAAGACAGAGGAGAACAGTACAATATGATCAACGTTACACGGGAGCTCAACAAGGCGAGCTATGAATTTCATTTGTGGTTTCATTTATTTTTCAAGAAGCTATAGTAGGCCCAAGAATCCCCCCCCCCAGTAGTATGCCCCATGAGACCTAACTTTGGAAAATATATGAACACTGGTCAATGGTGAGGGACAGTTACTTGATCCTGTTTGAATTCTACCAGTATTTACATGTGATGTTTCAACTCAAAATATAAACTTACAAGCCAAGAAAGTAGTGTTGTTGACATTTAATGATGCTATGCCGATGTGGTCTTGACATAAAATCCAGAATGTTCTTAGTCTGACACAGAGACAAAACACAGTAAAAGTACAGTTGATTATGAGACAAGACCATGACCTTCAAGAACTGGCCTTGAGACGGGCGGCAAGAGTCGAGTACTACTACAAAACTGTCTGGAAGTCAGACACCAGATAACACTAGATAAAACTAACAGTAGTTTTCTACAACTTCTGTTAACCCTGCCATGCATGAATAGCAATAATCTAGTTGGATTTTTGAGCTAAAGCGTATCCATGGATCAATTTAATATCTTATTTCTTTGGCATAATACACCACTATTCATCACAGTGGATTCCATGCATCACCACTTATAACATGTAATGGTATTAATTTTTTAAGCATAAATACATCCATATAATCTATCACTTCTTTAAGAAAACATACCATTTCTTTATAAAATGTAACTGTCCACTATGGGGAATATCTGGGAAATGAAAAAACACAAGATTCAAACTGTGAACAAACTATTCCCTAAACTGTAGATAATTAGAGAATTTCTTTGTAACCACATGTTTTGGATTCTCTAAATAATATATCAGGGTAAAATAAGTCTTTATTTATCCCACAGTGGAAGAGGGTAAATGTCACAGCAGGATTTACAGTAAAGTGAGCATAACAAATAATAATAATAATACATTTTACGTATAGGTGCCTTTCTTGGCACTCAAGGACACTGTACAGTTAACAATGAGAGTATAAAACAAGCAATAAAATGTTGAGTAAAAAAATAAAAGGCAGGCTAACAATTTGACAATGGAATTGTGGTCACAGAGAGAAAGTGGTCCTAAAGAGATGAGTTTTGAGTTTGGATTTGAAGAGAGGGAGTGAATTGATGTTCCTGAGCTCTGGGGGCAAGGAGTTCCAGAGTTGGGGAGCAGTGCGGCTGAATGCTCCGTTCCCCATGGTGGTGAGACGGGCAATATTAGAAAACACAATGGGATGACAATTACCTTGGCTGCAGATTGAATAACCGTCCACTGTAGTAATGTAAGGGCACGAAAGGGTTCAAGTGGATGTTTTTCATGTTGCCAGTTTTGTCACTCTGCTTGTGTCAGATCCATAGTTTAATGACATTAATGTGTTTATCCTCCAAGGCATACTGTGGATTTAAGGGTCATGGACACAGTGGACCAGATATTGCTACTGGCAAATGGGGCTGTGGAGCTTTCAAGGGAGACCCACAGCTCAAAGGTGTGTTTGTGAAGGGTTACAGTGTAAACTATCAGCTTATTTAGTTCATGAAAAAAAGTGGCAGATGTTGTAACAGTTTCACTTCTTTAAATGTTATTTTATGAATGTCCAGCTTTGATCCAGCTGATGGCTGCAGCTAAAGCCAAGAGAGGAATGGCCCTGTTTACGTTTGGGGATAAGAAACTGGAGGAAGACCTGCGGCAGACATACAGTCTCCTGGTCCAAAAGGAGGTCACAGTTGGTGAGTATATGGAGCAGAGTATGCACTGTTAAACAAAGTTAGATTAAAATAATTGTAGCTCTTTTTATGAAATGATTGACAATGTAATTTATTCTTGATAAAGTGTAACTGGGACTCAGTATGTAGTCATTGCATGTAGTCAAAGGCGATTACTGATGTGTATCAATAGGAATAAAAAGAGGAATGTGTCTGAAAAAGTACCAACTTTTTGGGTAACAGTGTGTAATCATGTTGTGCAGGTTGCTATATGTTTGTTATTAATGCTAATTTATCACATTACTCTTCCAAAGGGAAACTCTACGAACTTTTGGAGGACTACTGTAATGATGTGCAGAGGTCAAGAGGTTCACGCATGGAGCTGTTCGAGTTCATTGGAAACACGATTGGAGGTTACAGGAGTCTGCTGTGAGGGCTGATTAATGCCTAATTTCTGATTTTGCACCAGAAACTAACAAATATATCTGAAATAAACCGAACAATTAGCCACAAATAATCTGTTGATGTAAAAAAGTAGCAGTGTTATACAGTATGCAACGCACTACAATCTTGACTTTAAAGGACTTAGAACTGGCTTTTCTGCATGAATATACTATATAATAAATCATCTATTAAAGAGTGTAATGAAGTGGTGTTTAACAAAGACAAAAAACGGAAAATAAATGCACTGTGGAACAACTGTAAATTCTTTATTTTCTGAAAACAATAAAACACCACTGTATGAAAATAAATACATCCTTCAATTCTGGGAAGCTGAGGATTTTCACAGGGACAGTTTGCTACCATTACTGGCATGAGTTTGATGCAATTAAACTAATTTCAAGTAATCCACATTATTTGGCACAGAGACATTTACAATTATGTGGCAGGACGATGAGGAAAGAAAAGAGTCAGATGAAAACTGAACGACAAAGTGGGAACAAAGTTGGGTTATGTTTTGAGTGGAGGAACGTGAAAATGAAAACAGTTTTTTCAGTCAGGATTTCAATATGTTATCCATGCTAGTATGCATGAGTACTGCCAATACTTTCCAAATCATTTCCAAGCAGTACCTTTTTTTTTTTTTTTTTTTTTAATTTTCCATTTGATTTAATTTAAATTCCTTACATCTAACCTCCTTCAGTTTGTTTTGAAATCTTCAGTCACCATTAGTTATTTTGTGTGAGCTTTGCAGGATGGCGACATTGTATGTCTTTTAAAGCATTGTCACAGAAATCTAATCAACTTAAACATTAAACGTCACATTTGGTTGCTACAACGTGCATTCAAATGACTGTCGAGGCAGTGCTTGTGTTACGTCTTTTGATATTATTGTGGGTGTGACAGATGAGCTGTCAAATACAATCAGAGCTGTAGAAAGTGAAAACATCCTGTAATTATAAACGCAAGTGAAAAGATAAAACTTAATATCGAAAAACTCAAATTAATTTCATAGAAATTCATAGTAGATTTATTCTTTTCTCAATAGTCCACCACTGCAGACATGAGGTTTATATGGTAACAGTGTTAGATGTCAGTAAGTCATTGTGCGTACTGTTTACACCTGTTAACAGGCCTGATATGTAAAGTATAAGGAAACAACCTTCAAAATGCAGTGAAGTCCAAGTGTTAAGGAGAGTTACATCTGGATGGTTGGAGTTTTCCTGAGAATGTCTACACATCAAATGCTGTGTCCAGGAAACGCTGAAGCTCCATGAGGTGAGTTTGTTTGTTCCCGGTGGCTGGAGCAGCTGCAGGCTCACGACCAGCATACCTACACACCGAAAGACAGACACACACGTGAGCAAACACTGGTAGTTCTTCTGGTGTCTTCCTGTTAATCGAAACAGAGTAGAACTTACCCAACAGGGCGGCTTCTGTTGATGGTGGTGCGGATACGGGGCTTGACGTAGTCATAGTAGCCCTGGTTCTTGTGCTCCTCCTGACACCACAGCAGGTCAGCATTTGGGTAACGATCAGTTTCATTTTTCACCAGATCAAAAGGGAATGGAGACAACTGCAGAGATGCCAAAATTAGGACTGATGTTTAGAAACAACACAAAAACATCATCAAGTTGCTGTCTGTAATGTTACACAAAAGGGGATTTTTGTTGTCAAATTTGAATTCACTGAAATTTTCTGCCTTTCGCATTACCTCATCATTGTCCAACATGCTCAAAAAGAAATTCTGCCCTAAACATAAAGGTTAATGCAAGGGTTGGTGAAAACATATCTCTAAAAACTGTCTGGGGAAGGAAGATTTGAGCTCTTTAACTACAGATCCCACATGCTGTAGATTTCACTTGGCTTTTGATTATTTTTTTTTTTTTGTATTATTAGTATTTATTTTGTAAATAAACTACACATTACTTTTGCAACTGGATAAAGTTACAATGATTACATACTGTACTTTTTCATTTTCATATGTGTTGTTTTGTCTTGGTTTTCTTTCACTGGTTGTGTTTTAAGTTTTCATGAATATCGAAACTAAAACATGAGCAAACATACGACCAACCAGATAACATTACTTTCCTGATTGAAGACACATTTCCTGTATTGCTTGTTACCTCTGCCAAGGACATAGCGCAGGCCAAGGGTGAAGACATTACATTTTGCAGCAGATTAAAAAAAAGGTCCTAATAAGATCATAGAATGTTTGGACTTTTTCTGTGTTTTTTTTTGTATTCAGTGACGCTACTGGGGATAGATCAGTGTTTCTTTTTTCAGAGCTGATGATGACACCAACTATCAACCTTAGTATAAGTGATCTAATAGTTTTGTGTGCAGGACATTGCTCAGACCAAAAATAAATCAAAATCTAAGGTTATAGATTAACTTAGTTTCTTAGTTTTAAGAACTTAGTTTCATTGAGTCTGACCAATGAGAGCAGTCGAGTCGTTTTTCCAGTAGTTTATGTGTTTGTGTTCACATGAAAACTCTCAAATGGTTTTCTAGTTCTGCTTTGACTGCTAAATGTTGATTAATGTATGGCGCCCCCTTGTGGTTGATAGTCTGCTAAGTACCAAAGGCTACACTTCAATGACAAAAATATTGAATGATTTTGGTCTGAAAAGCTCAATGATGACAGATGACAAAACAAACAGACAATGTTATTGCTATGTCCCTCTGCAATATGTGTACATTTACAGCGAATTCTGCATTCATTACGATATAATAGGTTTGATCTACTTTGCAGCACAGGATCCGTATATCCCTGGGAGCTTTTCAGTTTGTAAAGCCTCATACGTTAACATTACATCGCTTAAATATGACACTGTAAGTGGGGCATCTTTTTTTTTTTGTTTGTTTCAGTGGATTTAATTATACTTGTTGAAGTCAATGTTTTAAAACACTCATATCCTTGTTTCATAACCTGTACTACACATTCAAAATTCTTTCCTTATTTTTGGACTTTGGTTCATATTTTTTGGTTCGGATTCAGCATAGACTCTCTGACATTACCTGCTCGATGCGGATGACAGCTACTTCATTGTCCAAGCCTCTGTTCTTGCGTTCACGAGTCAGCTCATAGTAGACTTTACCAGAGCAGAAAATAACTCTCTTCACCTTTTCTGGGCTGGAAGCTGCAGGTCCATCATCTGGGATTACACGCTTGAAATGGGTGCCTGTGAATGGGTGAAATGCATACAAGCTTTTCAAAGAAAGACTACACTGCATATTGGAAGATGTTTGGGGTTTTTTGAGGAGATTAAATTACTTTTTTCTTTCAGTGCTCACCTGGCAGCATATCATCAAAACTGGATTTGGCCTCTGGGTGGCGCAGCAGAGATTTAGGAGTAAAGATTATCAGCTGGAGATGAAGAGGGAAAAGGAAATGATTCAGTGACTTCAAATACCTGTCTTTGTGAGGTCACATTTCTTATAAGTCACTCACAGGCTTCCTGAAAGGTTGCAGGATCTGTCTGCGGAGAACATGAAAGTAGTTTGCAGGAGTAGAGCAGTTGACGACAATCCAGTTACAGTCGTGAAGCTGGTGCATCGCAAAGTCATCTGACAGATTCTATCAAAAATACAGAGTTAAAAAGTAAAGCTTCATGATGTACTTTATTCTAGTGAGCATATTTACATATAATCAATGTGATAAATGAATTCCCAAGAAGACATTTTCTGTTAGTGGCAGAAACTCACAGGAAATACTTCTGGATCGTCATTGCACATCTGCAGAAATCTTTCTGGCCGGGCAGAGGAGTGCTCTGGACCCTGGAAAGAGGAGGAGAAATGGGGTAAAAAAAGAATACATAAGTTCAGTGGTGGCTCAGTGAAAGTAAAATACTGATGTAAATGCAAAATGTGGAAGGTCAAGTCTTTTTAATACGTACCATTCCCTCCATACCATGAGGTAGAAGCAGCACTATGCCGTTCTGTCTGACCCACTTGGCCTGACCTGAGCTGATGAACTGATCAATGATACATTGTGCTGTGTTATGAAAGTCTCCAAACTGGGCCTCCCACAGAACCAGAGCATTGGGACTGGCCATGGCAAAGCCGAGCTCAAACCCTGTGCATAGAAGGAGGTTCATTGAGGTGCTTCATAGGACTCTGGATTAGACAGGATCGTACAAAAGTTGTCTTAAAGTATTTGAGAAGATTTTATGTGTCCATGCCTCTTACCTAGTACTCCGTATTCTGACAGGGAGCTGTTGCAGACAGTGTAAGGAGCTTGATCAGGGGAGACATAGTTCATTGGGATGCAAATCCTTTTATCAACGTTCTGGTCATGGAGAACATGGTGTCGGTGGCTATGAGGCCAAACAGAAAAATTCTAAAACTGTAAGAGACTGAGTGGATAAGATTGAGACATGGTACATTTTTTTATTTGATGTATGTCCTGGTTTTACCTAAAGGTACCTCTCTCCACATCCTGCCCACTGAGGCGAACATGGATTCCCTCTTTGAGCAGAGAGCCAAAGGCCATATACTCCCCAAGAGCCCAGTCACATACTCGCTGGCTCACCATGTTTCCACGACCCTTTAGAATACGAGACAGACCTAAAGCATGCACAGGCAGACAATGCAAAAGAGACAGAGCATGTTAGGTAGTATACAAATAAAACAGCAGGGAACTAAGACACAGTCCATTTTTTTTCTCAATATATGTTCAATTGATTTTTAATTTGTTTATACTACATTTTATTTGCTTTCCATCCTCTCTCTGTAATTGTACAAAAGGGAACATTTTCTGTTGGTTCTGGTGATAAGTTCTGCTGACATTTTAAAATAATTCTGATGTTTAGTCTGTCCCTGTGGAAAAATTAAGAGACCACTGCAATTTCCTCTGAAATTAGCATGTCTGCATGTATGACAGCCATTCCATTCCTGTGTCTGTTCAAGTCTAACACAAGCACACCTTATTCTACTTAATAAACACCTGATCCAAGTCTTATTTAAGAAGGAGAAGTATAAACACCACTACCTTGGGCCATCACTGTCTTCTTGCAAAAGGACTAGCTAGATGGTAAAAACACTGCTATTAGTACCACAAAAGTAATTGGAATCTAAATATGACTATTGAAAACTACTGGACTTCTGCTTTGCAAACTCTAAGGACTGGTTCTTCAATCAGGACAATGCTTCTGGCCTCAGCTAGGTCAGTAAAGGTGTGGATGATGGACCACCAGATGAAGACCCTGTCATGGCTAGCCTAATCTCCAAACCTGAACCCACTTTGAAAACATCTGGAATATAATCAAGAGGAAGATGGACGGTCACAAGGCATGGAATAACAGCTGAGCTTCTTGAATTTCTATGCAAGGAGCTGCATAAAGTAATCCAACAGCAACAGTGGAGAGCCAAAACACGTGAAAGCTGTCATTGAAAATCAGGGTTATTCCACCAAACATTGATGTGTGAACTTTTCCAAAGTCACAACATTAGTATTGAGTTGTTTAGAAATGAATATGAACTGGTTTTCTTTGCATTGACATTTGCACCTTTTTGTTATTTTGACCATGTGTTGTGTTCTGCAAATACATGCTCTAAATAACAAGAGTTTTATTTGGAATTTGGGAGAAATATTGTCGATAGTTTAGAGAATAAAACACAATAATGTTAATTTTACTCAAACACATACCTATAAATGGTAAAATCAGAGATAGAGATAATTTTGCAGTGCTCTCTTGTTTTTTTCCAGAGCTGTATGTTTGTGTTTTTGGTTTCTGATAAAAAGAGACCAATAAAAAGTTGGTAATTGGAATGGTAATTGATAATAACAATAAGACAGCCGGAGAGGGGATAGTACCTCCATGTATAGTGAAGTCTTCCACAGGGACAGAAGCTGCAATGTTTCCAATATGTTTAAGCTCCTCTTCAGTGATGCCTGTGGAAGGACAGTTCATATTTTTGGGCTGGCCCTCCAGTGTGAAAAAACCTGCAAAAAGATACAAATTTGCAGAAACAGGAAGATGTTACAGTAGCATGACAAAATATCTGTTCTGCATTCTGTGGTGAATATAAACCCACATACAGTGACAAACAAACAAAGCTCTTACCAGGCCATGGTGAATCTAGCCAGTGTTTAATGTGGAGGATTTTCTCATCTTTGGAACGAGTGTACGCCTCCTCACAGATTTTGTCATACCTCGCCACTTCTTCCTGAATACAGAAAAGTATAGTTCAGTGAATGTGTTTTTCAGTGCACCAGTTTTACAAAGTTAAAATATTCCATTAAATGTTCCAAGGCTTTAAGACATAATTTCCTGATTCTATGGTAATAAGGCACAGGAAACACAAACAAGTCGTGTTCTTTTATCTAAAATGTCAATTTCAGCTTCCTTTTGCATCATAACTTCCAACAGTTTTCACAGTATGATACATGAGTTTTCAGCACTGACACTGTTATCACCTTGGATTCTTACTTAGTTAATTTATTACAGAGGTGCCCAACCCTGGTCCTCATGAGCTACTATCCCTGCATGCTTTAGATGTTTCCATTTTCCAGCACACCTGAAGGTCGTTATCAGGCTTCTGCAGAGCTTGATGATAGGCTCATCATT
>JAQQZY010000005.1:38412812-38422819 GCA_030068375.1 Ostorhinchus rueppellii
GATCCAGCATAAAGAAAACCTTAAATACAAAGACTGTAAGGAGAAACAAATGACATCTTCTCACCAACGTTTTGGAAACCCACGGCACACGGGGCGTCATCAAAGTCTACACAGCTAATGTCCAGGGGGTCCAGCTTGGCTATGTGATGCCCTCGTACCTGCACGCACCAGGACAAAACAGTTCAGAGTGTGTGTGGAAATGCAATTTAGTCTTTCTGAAATAATTTGCTTAATTTGTTCCTTGATATCTGCTGACCACTTCCTGTCAGTTTTGCTGATAAGTTTACATGTGATAGGAAACTCTCAGATATAGGTTTGTCAGAGGTTGTAAACAGGCCCCTACAACACCAGTTCAAAAGGACATGAGGTAATGAAGACATGAGAATGACTTATTCATGAAGCCACATGGACTTTTTCTCTCACAAATGTATTGTTGCTCACAAAAAGTACACAACGGTTCACACAACAATTACTTGCTGTGTAAACAAATGGAGTGATAAACTAGATTTATATGTCTAATCTTTGTTATTTCTTAATATCTCTAAAAGTTGAATTATTTCAAAATATTATTCTTTTCAGTAGATTTTACTAGTTGAGTGTGAGAACTTTTACCTGCAGATGTATTTCAGGCTACAGTAATGGTAGTAAGTGCATTATTATTGCCAATGAGTGACAATAGACAAAAGTAAATTTCATCTGTTGGCATAGGAGTGTTATTTGTTTACCTGGTAGGCTCTTATGAGTGAATGTACAGCTAAATGATCTGCCACCAACTTCTCCATATTGGGCTGAGCCCCCACCAGCGTCTGGACACTGGCCAGTCCCTCAGCAGTCCCACTGAGGGGTGGAGGACTCTGGTAGGCCATACCAGGTGGCACCCCAGCATTAGCATTACGAAAAAATATATCCCAGGACTACAGAGAAAGCAGAGGATACGAGAGGGAACAGGGTTAGAGGAGAAAAGCCACTCAACAACATGTTTAAACAAATAGTAAAGTACTTGACACCTATGACTTGTCTCTAAATCTAATGGCAGGTCAAATGCTCATTCATGTCTGTGAGGAAGTACACTAAACACGCTGCCATTAAGCTCATAGTCAAACACATGTTTAACCTTGCATCTAAGTTTCTAACCAGAGAGGAGAGTAATGAGCTTAAAGATGTAAGAAGCTTTTAAGATCAGTGTTGTCACAGCACAAATAACACCCAACTTTCATCCTCTGTCAAGGATGTCAGCTCACAGGTAGGTTGGACGTAACACTGAACAGGATCAAACGACTGTAACAACAGCACAATCACACTACTTCATCAACCAAATTAAATCAGCAAAAGAAAATACATTTGGTATCTGCTTTAACAAAAAGTCTCACCTTGCTAAAATAATTGCAGAAATCATCAAATACTCAATTCCAGTTTTGTTTTTTGGTGTTTCCTGAAAAATCTGATTAAAATACTAAGACAATTATTCTAGGAAGATGATGATATTTAGTATATCAAAATCTAACATTCAGTAAACGTCTTCAAAGGTGTAATATAAAACATTTCTCCAATAAGATTAAAAAAATAATAATAATAAAAATAATAATAATAATAATAATAAGAGCTGTTTGTTATTTCTACAGAAGTGTATTGCATTCACATGAAAAAATAAAAATCAGCTGTTTCTCTGAGAAACAGAGCCGATTAAAATGTTTTCATGTGAATGCAATACGCTTCCATATTAAAAGACATGAGTATCTCCCAATGTCTCAAACCCAATGGAGAACTTCATAATAAAAAAGTGGCATCACTGTCCCACTGACTCAGAAAAACAGAGCCAAGTTTTTTTTTCTTGTAATTACAAGATAATTATCTCATTAATTCCTAAACACAGAGTCCATTTTTAAAAATAATTGATGTTTTCTTCAATTACGAGAAAATGATCTCGTTAATGCAGAAAAACAGCTGATTTTTATTTTTTCATATGAATGCAATATGCTTCTATACATTTCCAACAATATTCAAAATGAGCAAAATCTGTAATTTTGTACAACGTAGCTGTTTTATTGGAAATATAGACATAATGAGACTTCAATATAACATCGTATCTATTACATTTAGTTACTTTAGCTAAATATTCATTGTCAATGGGTGTGAAAACAACTCCCATAATCCCAATAAACTTCAAAATTCCTAACACTACTAGCCTACATGTTTTATTATTCTTTCAATTGAGAGTGTACTGCCCCAGTGGCAAAAAAAATTACATCTTCTGTTCTGTGTACCTTTCAATCACAAGTGTTTGTTTTTACATTTTTATAACAGATCCGCAATGTGGATGCAGTGCCAAATTGTTGTAGGGTTAATTCTCTGGAGTTCTACTTGGTACAACAACAGCAGTTGGAAGATCAAGATAACTGGGTGAACTGGTAAATCTGGATTTCTGGGAATTTAATAGATTTGCTTATGTCTTCAGCTGTATTTAACTGAGGTGTTCATTGTTGTTTTGACAGTCCAATGAAATTAAGAATATTGGGTAATTTCTTACATGGGCAATGTTAATGCTGGTATGGGTAATTAAGGTAATTTCTGAGTTAAAGTCTGTCTGTAGTTAACTGTTGGTGGTTATGAACGTGTAGTATCCCTTTTTCACTGCCTCTTCACGAGCTGGCTACCAAGAAGAATCTACTGTAACCAATTTGTCATTATGCCTACTTGAAGAAACTACAATAGGAAAAATATTTTTAACATTATTAGTAGCACTGGCAGTATAGTATTACTAAGAATAATATTGTTTTACAAGTACAAATCAGCCTTTAGTCAGTCAAAGACATTGTCCGTCTTCTTGGCATTGAGGAGCCACACACACAAATTTACCTCAAGTGTTACTGAGCAACTCTGACAGTTTCAGTTTTATGTCTTTAAGTTTGTGCATACATACAACTGCGAAATAACACATGACTTCACCCTCTGATGGTGATATTGTTTGGTGACTCCTTCAGCATCTAAAACATGTTTGTCAAGTACTTCTCAGTGTGGTTACTGTAATAGTTACTTTCATATTAATATATAGTACTTTGCAGTGCTTCCTCTTTCCTGAGTGGTTTGTTAATCAGTCAGTGGTCCATATACCATCATTTACTTCTTGCAGCAGCACTCTATTTATCAAATGTTTGTACAACCTTTACTCTACATCTGGGACATTTTGGACAGGTGGTTCCTCCAGTAGAGAACTCATCATAGCAAGTCACAGGAAGAAAGTGAGAGGCCAGTCAGAGAAATACACTAATACAAGTGTAACTTTGAGTCTGATATTATATGTTGAACACAGTTTGAACCCCTGAAGCAAACTTTAATTTAGAGACAAGCTGTACCTTGTGCACATTCTTGGGATTCTCCAGCCATGCATAGTACATCTCCTCCACATAGTTTGAGCTGGTGGCATTGAGAAAAGGCTCAGAGGCCACAGATGCACTGAGGCACCTCAAAGGCTGAAACGTCCTTAGGCCCCCTTTGACCACCAAAGGTCTGGGCTGTGATATGCTCTGGGCTGTGTGTGCAGCCACAGCAGGCCGAAGCCTTGCCACTGTAGTCCTTAAGCGATGCATGGCTGCAAACCAGCCACAGCTCCTCTCCCCCTCCCTTCCTGGAAGAAGAATGCAGCAGCACTGTCCCACACACCAGTAGCTCCTCCAGGCTCCTCAGGAAAAGCCCCTCTTGCTCCTGTTGTGTTCCTTTACTTTTGAAAAAAGCTCCTCCACAGCTCCTACTGCTTCTCTTTTACTGATTTTCCTTAAAACAAAAGATGTTAAAGAGACAAACAGTAAAACATTAGAGTATAATGTCGAAAAAGGACATGAACAGACTCATTGCTGTTACCTTATAATTGAACACTGTCTTCAAATTAAAAACATATAAAACGGCTTTATCTTTACTCTGTGTCGTAATGACGCTGTTTATCTTTGTGACTACTCCACTCATGAGAGTACAACATGGGTAAAGCTACCACTGGCCCCACTCCCCCCACACACATATACACACCACAACGCATGAATATAAAACAATAGTATCACGTGCGGGACCCCACCACGACCCTTACCACAGTGAAGAACAATGTGTTTCTTCTCCTCAAATTACAACCTGTTCCATAAAAACTCCACTAAAACTTTAGTTCACCGTTTCTCGAGTGTGTTACCTTTTTCTCTGACTTGCTGGTGTTTTCCACAGCCACTAGTGTAATTGTTGTTTAGCAAAATGCCGGTCCCGTCCTGAGCGCGAGAGGGATGCGGAGTGTACTGCAGCGGGCCAGTCGCGCGCTGTGCCGCCTCTGCTGCCTATGAGCCCGGTGCTGCGTCACACCGCCGCTGACGTCAGCACCAAAACACCGCGTGCCATTAGAAAATAATAATAATAATAACAATAATAATAAATAAACACCAAAGTGAGCTAAGTACTCATTTAGAAGGTGTATCTTTAATCCTACTACAGATAGAAAGTACTCCATGGAAAAGGATGAACGTTTGAAAATATATTTTTATCGATTTGTTTATATTCATTGAATATTGCTACGTCATTGCGAGGAGTAACACCCTGTTCGGTGTTGACAAGATTAAACTGTAGCAATGGATATGCTAGTTTCTCATCATCATAGGTTGAAGAAGTTTTACTTTAACTTCAGGAGGCGATTTCATGAGCTGGGACACAGTAGGGGAGACCGGGGGCAGTTGTAACTCTTCACGTGTGGCTCTCATATAGTAAAAACATTTTTGAGTGTTGGTAAATTGAATTGATTAAATATTTGTATTTGTGTAACAGCTAAACTTATGTAAAAACTTAAAGTAGTTGAATTTCCATTTAATGGTTCAGGTTTAGTGACATTATCTAGGATTAAATATGCAGATTGAAACCAACCCAATTATGGAGGTTGCAAAAAAAAAAAAAAATGCAGCATGCCTTCTTTAGTCAGTGCTTCTTTTGTCTGTAATGAGCTTCTTAATCAATGGGTATTTACTCAGGTTCACACTCAAATTCACCATGTGCTGAAGTACATTAATGCTGGACACCTACAACAATTAATTGGCTTTTACAAGATATTTGACAAACTATAGATAGTGTCTGAACTCTGATATTTAGTATTTTCACCAGAATGACTGAAAGCCTTTAAAACTCCATCTAACTTGATTTATATATTCTAGTATGTGTTTCCAAACAGATGTAATCATTTATATTTTCGTGTTCTTCTGATTCTAATTGGAGCAAAAGAAGCACATATGTTTGATGTCTGTCTGTTATATAGGTTCAGAGTATAATGAGCACTTTTCTGTTATAACATATTTACCTCATTTAGTACTTAGTCCTTTATTTTGACATTTTTGTACAGAGTGAGCAAATTTAAACCGGTGTCAAATTCCTTGTTTGCGTACAAACTTGGCGAATAAAGCTGTTTCTGATTATTGACACATTTATTGACACATTTTGCAGTGCATAACCAATGAACTACACCGTGCTGTTTGATTTTAGTATGAGTTTACGACCACATTTAGCATACATTAAAGGTTATGGTGCAGCCTGTCTGATGTACTTTACTTTGTCTGAACTGTAATTTATACATTAATACAGTATGTTCCGTTTCAGTGCCATTATAGTGTACTTCCCTCTAAGCACTATCTACAGCAGAGCAGTAAATGTTAACCTTTGTCCTGAGTGATTATGTAAAACACAAGTTGATGAACCTCACTGTGTACATCATGATCAGATTCACTTTGAAGTGATACAGTTAGACTGATCAATAGCGCATTGTTGTGTAGATACATTTCTGAGACAATATATTAACCCCTTAACGCCTGAATCGATTTCCAATTGTGGAATTTTTTTTTACTTTTGTTTTTTCTTTCAAGTAGATAGCATTTTGGAGGGGGGAGGGGTGGGGGGTTGATGCGAATTTGCATCAATAAGCGTCAAGGGATTAACTCTTCATTCTCCAGTTGTTTACCTCAGTCTGGTTTCACTGTGCTCAGGTTAAACTCTGACCCGTGGTTGATTCTCACAGCCTATTTGGAGCATGACAGCATATAGTGTACTGGATGTCTCTAACAGCTCTGCCCTCAATACACACCCTAGAGCATATGTATACAAACTAAAGAATGCACAAAATGTTCTGCAGACACCAGTTATATACCAGTTAGATAAATATACCAGTTACACCAGTTAGATAAGATACAAATATAAGAAGGAGGAGTGATGTGCTCTCTGCATTGTCATTTTATTGTTTCACACACTGGTTACATCTGATCACATTTTAGTACTGATAAGACTTGGAATGCACACCGGAGGAATCGTCATAATCTGTATAATTAAAAAAAAAAACAACAAACAAAAACAAAGTTAAGAGACAGAAATGTTTGTTTTACACAGAGTAGCGTCCTATTACTCAGTCATCAGTCACTTCCAGCTCATTCACCTGACCTCGGGAAAACAGTCATGAGGCTCAATTAATGCGATTAATTCAGTGTTGAATTTGTACCTTAAATGTTACACCTCTGCCTCACACCAAGTATCTGAACATGGATTGTTTGTCACAAGGGAAAATAACTCTAAGTTAATGCTATTGATGTAGCTACTGATAATGTCAGGCTTTGAACTGGACAGGATGGAGGACAGTAGGATTTGGCTTCATACCAAGACAGGGTTTGAAAGGAAGGAAAGATAAAAATACACATTCACCACCAGTATAACGCTGTTTGATAATTCACTATATCATTTGATCTTGTATTACTCTAAAGACTACATCACAGATGAAATGCACTGGTCATGGTCCTGGTTTACATGGTACTTTTAGGTGACTTAATTTCTTGTTGTTATAATCTGGCGCCCTCCTGAGGACAGAGTGGGTTATTGTACAACGGGCTCAGCTTTTTACCATCCCTTTGGCTCAGTCTTCAGTACAGAGTTTCATTGTACAACGCAAAAAAATGTTGTAAAAAAGTGCATCTCATAATGCAAACAAGCTCAAGGTTCAGTGCTTATTCCTAAATACACAGATCATGTTGTCAAACCAAAAAGTGTAGTATCACTAAATCACATTGCGACATAATGGATCATTACATCACCACCAATGCAATTCATTCAACTAAATAAGAAGAGATGAACAAATCCAATGCAAGAAATCTGCTTACTGCATCTTGAGTAAAGGTGAGAGGTAAACATAAAAAAACATTGATGCTTAATGTGTTGAATAATTTGATACACTTATCTTATTTTAACTGAAAATCTGTTGTGAAAATGAGCCAAGGCATTTCTATAAATACTCTAAATTCTGCCTTGTGTTAATAACTTTGAACCTGAAACCAACACTGAAAAAAAAAAAAAAAAAAAATCACAAAAAAACTTAACAAATACCTTGATACGAGATCACTATGGGACACGTATACAAAAAAATTAAAGTTATTAATTTGGATCTTGGCTTTTGCATTTGAAACCATTAAGAGCTATTTCATAGATATTTATATATAGATATATAGATATATATATATATTCTGGATCCAACACACTCTTTAAAAAGGCATATTCTGTCATCATCCACACCAGTATCCTCATATCCTATGCAATCATCTTAACACAAAAATAGTTTATGCACTTACAAAGCCCAGAAAATAGAGGCAAAAGATAATATTTTACCAGCAGTTCAGTCCGAAAAGAGAAAAATCAACAAAATGCACGATAACACCCAACTTACCAATGTATTAACTTGGAATATCATGCAATTAAATACCATCTACAGCATATTGTAGTTAAGTCACCACGATGAAACTGCAAATTTACATAACAGCGTCATACTATAATTTCAAACATGATATTTGTCATGTCATAATTTCAGTAGTTACTTGCAATGTTCAGTACATAGAGAATCAATTAAGAACAACAGTAATATCTTAGCATGCTGCATGGTTCTCACTGCGAGTGTGCAGCGTCTCACAGAGCGGCTCAAAGGGTCCGGTGAACACACAGAGGCGTTGGTTCAGGGGGTCAGCTACACTCCAAAGAGGGAAAAAAAAGCTCCATTGAACGACAAAACAAAAAGGATAATTAAATACACCCACTGGTCTCTCTGTGAGACATGTGGTACTGTATGTTCATTTCACACAAGCAGCCTTAGTCGTGCAGAAACAGCCACTGGTAATAAGAATACAGATACAGAAGTCATGCTCGTCATAAAAAAGAAGATACAGAGTCAAAGAAAAGGGGGAAGTCAGATTACTATTAAATATACTGTACAGATGAAAGAGCACAACAATAAACTGCAGCCATAATAATACTAGAAGTAAGTAACAATAACTCTAGGTTTAAGTAGAAGTAAAAGGGTACATCTGTAACAGGAAAGTGCCACAGTGGAGGCTTTGTGGCACGGAAAAAGGGATTATAGGGTAGCTGAGGACAAGGTAAAGTCCATGTTTGATGGGCTAGTGCAGCGTCACCGAAGATGAGACGTGGGTTCAACAGTTTGTCCAGTTTCCGTATTGGCTGATATGCCCTTTGCTGTAGGGTTGATGATGGGAGCAACGAGCTGATATTATTGTCCATTAGTGAGGATGTCGAGCGAAACATAGAGAGAGAAGAGCGGATGTGCAGAGTGCAGGACCAGGACTAAGACCAAGACCAAGACCAGAACCGGGGCCAGGACCAGAATCCCAAACCAGACACCTCAGACGTCTTTAACCGCTCTCCACTCACCTGCACCTCTCTCTCAGCGATAACACTTGTTTTTAGGTAATTCCTTTTATTTCCTTTTCTGCCGTATTGTACTCAGTCTCGCATTCCTGGGGAGAAAAGAGTTGAAGAAGATGACAGGTGTTGTAGTTCAGAATGTCCAGAAAGAGTTTACCCAGAAGGAAGAAGTTTTATTTGATGTTTTTACTCTTTCTAAGGTGACCCTGGGTGACTTGAAAAGCACCACCAAATAATATGGATTATTATTATTATTATTATTATTATTATTATTATTATTATTATTATTATTATTACTACCCAGTTGTCAGTAATTATATCAACCTGAGGTCATCAAGTTAATGTAGAAATATTTGGGAACTCCTATATTTCATCAGCTACTGTCTCCAAAGTAAAAATAAAACATTTTAATCCCAAAATTAAAATGCATTTAAAACATTTTTTAGTTTCTGTAATTTAACATAGTTGCTTTAGTTCAAGTTATCCTTCAGAATTAGGTTTAAAATCCAGTCTCGTTCAGTTCATTAGTGCATATTTAGTGACATCTAGTGGTGAAGTTGCTAATTTGAACCAAATTAACACCAACCTCACCCTCAGCTATGGTGGCAATCACAAGTTCCTGCAGTGTTTATTTTGTAAATCATGAGTTTTTCAGGCACAGAGATTAACTCTGGTCCACACTCAAACACAATAGGTGACAATTACACACCTCAACAATGAATTACACCCACTATGCGTAGGAAGTCTGTGCTGGAAAAAAAAAAAATAGTGGTAAAGTATTGCTCCATGGACGTGGACCTGCTTACACATTTTTCTGACAATGTTGAAATTCAGAGAAATCATCACTTTTATCCAATAATATGTTTCACATGGTTGGCCACTTTATTAACGTGAATAATAATTGTGAAAATAATGTTCCATTTCTCCAGTTAGATCCCCCTGAATCCACATAAACTGACTTTTAAATGTTTGTTCACTGAATGTATTTTTGGTTTGAAATAACAAAACATAATAAGTGTCTTTGGCTCAGTTTATTAGTTCAATTTAGAGTACGCATAGTTTAGTAGCAGTTCACTTCAGTTTCCATAGCTCTGAATATGTTCAGATTATTTTTCTTGGTCTATATGTTTATTTTTAATAGAACAGTTGTATTCATTTTGGGCTGTATTTTTAATGTAGTTTGACTGAGCTTCTTCAATTCCATTAAACATAATAATCATCCATACATCCATCCATCTTCTGTACCCGCTTTATCCTCACTAGGGTCACGGGGGTCGCATGGAGCCTATCCCAGCTACTTAAGG
>JAQQZY010000005.1:38422919-38438081 GCA_030068375.1 Ostorhinchus rueppellii
AGGGCTGACATATAGAGACAAATAATCACTCTCACATTCACACCTATGGGCAATTTAGATTAGCCCATTAACCTATCAATAAAACCAGACACAGAGTTGTCAAACACATGATTGCACTTTAACACACCAGAATCATTTGACTAATTAATCATTGTCTCCATCCCAGTTAAAGGAGTCCTCCTCTGTGGCTCTTCCTGAGGTTTCCATCATTTCTTTTCCTGTTAAAAGTTTTTTTTGGGACACGTTTCCTTGGTCAAACCGGTGGTCAAAGGACAGATGGTGTTACATGTTGTACATCATGTAAAGCTCTTTAAGGCTGATCTCTGATATGTGAAATTGGGTTCAATAAATAAATCTAAATTAAATCAAACATCCAGTCAAAGCATTGTGTAGATACAATCAAAACATATCTCTTGAGGCAGGCATTTAGCCCAGGGTGATGTTTTATGGGCTTGTGTTACTATTGTCTGTTTCTCTGTACTACTGTTTAGTTTTTATTCTGGTGTATGTATGACATTTTTTGATTTTATTTTAAGCTTTTATTAACATTTTATTTTAAACTCTAAAGCACTTTGTGATTTATTTACTTTACTTTGTGTGTGAGTGCCACACCAATTTCATTGCTTGCTATTTTGCACAATGACAAGAAAGCTATTCTTTTGCTTGTTTGTTTGTTTTTTGGTTTTTTTTGGGGGGTGTGGGGATGTGTTGGTTGGTAGTTATGATACAAAACATCTGTGGTTAGATGGGTATGATTTGTAGAAAGGGGCAGGAATAATAATAAGATTTATCTTCTTCCTGCTGCTTTTCATTTATGGGATGTGTAAAATGAAGTGGGAAATGTGTATGAATAAATTTATGTAAACCATAAATGAAATGAATAAAATGAACAAATTCCATTCTATTCTATTAGTGCTATCTAAATAAAATGTATTTACTTACAATTAATTAAGACACCGTTTTCACAAAGAAAGAAAGTTTTCCAAAACTTAGGGTAACATAAAAGGTAAAAGGAACGTGATTCTTTTGCAATATGAGTGCATAAAAATGTCAGATATTTAATTTCAGGAGTGTGTGATATTTCATGGTGTCAGCTGTATCTGTGGACTGTCTGTACAGTGAGCGTGTTATTCGAGTACCTCATCCCTGCATTGGGGCGGCAGGAGCTCCTGAGCAGTGGAAGTGGACGTTTTGCCACCGGCTGTCCCTGCGGTGCCATACCCTAGTCTCTTCTGATTGGCTGGAGCGGGGACGGCCCTGTCCGTCGACAAACTGTGTCAGGCGGATGTAGGCGATGCAGGCGGCATCATCGCCGATCATGTGCACGTGAGGGTTGAGGATAGTGGTGTGGATGGGCTTACTGTTCTTGGAGAGGACTGGTGGGAGAGAAGGAGGACAAAGCCTGTGAAGTAGACCTTAAAATGACAAAAACGGAGTCAGTAGAAATATGAAAATACAGTCTTACGATTGTCAAAGTAAAATCTGTGGAAGTCCATTCCCTCCACTAGATTTCCCAGCCCCTCAGGCTCAAATGAGGTCAGACCAGGGTCGCAGATCTTCCTGTAAAAACATGCAGGCAGAGATTGACTATCTTTAAAAATCTTAATCTTAATTTTCTCAAGTGGAACTTTGTGAAAAAGCTTTTTCCGTACTACGAAGAAATAAGACTAATTGCTATTTTTCGCAGTATTTTATAACCAAGCACAAGACTTTAAGGCATATTCTGACTTTAAAAAGATAGACATGTTATCTGCAGATGCCTTGCACAACCCTCACTCAATCTGTCAGGCATTTTTCTAAAGTGTGTGGTATAAAGGGGATAAAATAATGACTGTACTGTAATTACGCTTTAATCTTTTAATACAAAGACAAAACACATTTGTATGGCAATCAGATTAATGGTTTTTCATGGCTGATGGAGAGCTTAAAGCTAAAAGTTTTCCTGCTGTTGATGAAGAGATTTTTTTCACAGAACAATAGGAATAAGAGGTGGACTCACGCATAGGCCTCGAAGTCTCCATTGTTGACAGCTTCGATAAGCTGCTCTGTGATCTTTATGATCTCTTGTTTGCGAGCTGAAGAGAAGAAATGAGCACACAGTGAGAAGGATGATTGCATCTCATGTGACAGTTCACTCCCGTCCATGGAGCACGAGTGCACCGATGCTTCAAATGTATGTAGCTTGTGCTGTTAACAAAAGAATTAAACATCTTATCAACACACATACTAAGAATGAACCCAGCTCACTTCAGACTCACCTACGAGCTTGTTACTCATTGTAAATCTTATCGGTCATCTCCCTTTCATCTGTCAGGCTGAATAGAATCTCCTCCATGCTTCAGCGCACATTAAAACTACTTCTGTAAAAGAATTTGTGTGGGTTCTCTCTCCCTGAGGAGTGCCATGCTCAAATGGTCCTCAAGTACATATCCACAAATTATATTTAAAAAAAAAAAAAAAATCTAAAAAAAAAAACCACATAAAATGATTTGTCTAGCCGCTGTGTCGCTCCTCACCTCCATCCATCATCCATCATATCTGTGCTTCGTATGTGAGGCTGCTTGAGCTCATCACGCTATTCTTGTCCCAGTCCTTTAGATGAGATTTACTGTGTCCTTCTACCCTCGCTTCCTCCCCACTGTGAGAGGAAGGCTTAGCTCACTCTGAGTATCTCCCTCTCTCTCTCTCTCTCTCTCTCTCTCTCTCTCTATTTTTGTTGCTCATTTCCCTTTGTGCCTCTATCTGGTCTGAAAGGCTGGATACTATTTTCTGTTCTGTGTTTCTTTCCCTCTGCAACTTCTTTCAAAATAAGTTGAAACCTTTAAAAGCCCACTGATGCAGAGGCGGATCACTTGTTTCTAACTCAAGCTGTGCACGCTGCTCAAATCCACAGATTTATTTTATTTTGAAGCGGAGATCCCAAAGTTTCATGTGGTACCTAACATATCCAGCTGAAAATGATGCAGAAGTCAGTGAGTAATACTTTGATGTTGGTTTAAATATTTAATCCAGTGTAAAATGATAAATTCATGAGGACGACATGGAGAAAGATATTTTTCTTCCCTCACCAAATGTATATAATCTGTGACAGTTTTATCCTCTAATTTGTAAAACATGAAAAAGCAAATTTCCCATATTGGAACCTTTCTAAAGGCGAAAAAAGTGAATTATTCATACACTTCCTGCATGTTTCTGAGAAGGCCATCATACATGTAGCTGCATCAGAATCCAAAGGTTTATAAAATGTTTATAAAGCGTGCATTTCTGTGGCTCTGAGGACAGTAACGGAAAGGCTGGTTGCTAACTAGAGACAGTTTAAAGGACACTGAGGGACAATTACATTGACTCAACTACAGAATGTACTGCTCATAGATGACGGACAGCCAAACAGCTCATTAAAAGTGATGCCAAAACATTTTGTCATCCCCTAGTGGCTGGCAGTAGAGGTCATAAATATGGCCCCTCTGTTAGTCAATCACATTCAAGTACAGCTCCAATAAACTGCTCCCAAAAGGATTTGTGTCGTTTAATACAGTTGTTCGGATATTGGAAAAAAAAAAAAAAAAAAAAAAGAGGTATTTCCCTTCATGACTGACAGGCCTAATACTCAGCTGCAGTAAACTCTGTCAGACTGTTCTTTTTTAATCTTTTCCTCTGCAAAAGACCTTTTTTTTTTCTTATACCAGCATTTGTTTGTCAGTGTCTACATATAGGACAAATAATTCAGATGTTTATTTTGCTTCTGATGATAGTGATGGCTGATCGTTACATTTCATTCCAGTCATTACCATTTGTTAACATTGAGGATGGATATTTCAAAATCTTTTCTCATTCAACTCTTATTAATTTTTATTGTAAAGCTTTTTTTTTTTTGGCTGTGATTTAAAAAAAAAAAACAAAAAAAAAAAAACAAACCCACTGTATCTCCAGAATGTGTTATTTATACTGAAGAATCTTTGGTCTGTTTTCTTCTTGGTGCGAATTTGCATAAATTTTCAAGAAGGATCAATATGTGAAAATATTCAGGAAAATTTATAAAAGGGAATTATTGCGAATCATTATCACCATGGAACTAATGTCCTGCTGTTGTGTTATAACACAAATAAATAAATATTTACGGAGTTTAACAGTACAAGTGCACATGTGTGTTCTACCTTTCACATCTTCATCCTCAATAGTAGTGTTGCTGCTGTCAGATGATTCCTGCAAAGAATGTACACAAACAACACGTATTACTTCCTAAAAAGGCAAACAAGTCCTCACTTACACACTCAGACATAAATGCATGCACACACACACTCACACACACTCACAAACACACGAGACACTCATGTTTCTGCACTGATTCTGAATGACTCCCATGTTAACACCACAACTTTACCAAAATACAGAACACAGCAGATCTAACGTGTGACTCAGCAGCACACTGGCACAATCCTGACTCTGGATTGAGCTACTGTTAATGGACACACACGACTCTACAGCACATGACGTTTAGCCACTGTTACACACAGTCTGAACAGTGGGATGAGGGTTAATCTGGTCGGCAGTCTTGCTGACATACATCGATTGCTCAGCTGGCAGCAGGATTGCTGAGCCCCATTTATCTGAACACACAGGGGCAGTATAAGACAACAGAGACCTGACATGATTCACAGCTCCAGCTCCTCACTCTCCACCTCCCTCATGCATAAATACAAATAGATGCACACAGAGATACATAAAATATCCAACAAAATACACCTGCAAAAACAGGCTATTTTCAAAATACAGCTTTAACCACACAGATAGAGAAACTGAGTGAAGACAAGAATGACAAATGGGAAAAAAGAGATGGAAGGAGGGGAGGAAGATGTACCTTGATCCCATCTACTGGATTATGGATAACAGTAGTCTGAGGTTCCTGGAGGAAGAATGGAAAGAGAGAAAGAGGAAGAGAAGGAAGGACAAGAGAGAGAATGTGGATGGAAAAATGAATGGAGATACAGAGAAGCAGCAAAGGGTGAATGTTCCAAGATGCCAACATGAGAATTAGGTATTTAAGGAAGATCAGTACAGTACTAAACACAAGGAACAGGTGGAAAGGGAGAGAAATGAATGAAAAATGTTAATTTTAAAGAGAAAGTGTTGAATAGGATAAAGTCTGGACAGAGTTAATGACAGTAAAAGTCCCCAAATGATAATGGATAATGTGTACCTCCATGTGTTTTGTTTTGTTTTTTTTTTTGCCAACTGCAGTCACTTTGCCTTATTCCATTAAAATGAAATGGACAGTCATCACATATAAGACATAATGAATATTTAACTACATGCACTACATATACACCTTACATCTCAGCTCAAGTTATATAATGTTTTTCCCCTGATAAATCCCATGAAAAGACACACCCAAGTCTCCATTTTTTAATGCGTATGAAATGTTTTGGGTTTTTTTTTAGCTCAGTTAATGATTTTCATTGATGATTATGTCAAGTCAGTCCAGCTGTCACTCACTAAAACTGTTTGAGAAAAGGTATGAAAATTTCACCTGCAGAACCAGCCTCAAATAGCTCTTCTCATGTCGCAACTCTTTTAAGCAATGAAGCTGAAAATAGAAATTTCCTTCTGCATTGAGTGACATTTTTCAACAACTGAAGTGACCGACTCTAACAAAAAACAAAACAGTGTAACATAAAAAACTAATTAATATGTGAGTGGTATTTCCAAAATTAGACAGATGTAAACACTGATTAAATATTAGTCAAGTGTTGGTTTTTTGCCTTTTCATGGGATTGACTGAATAAAAATAAAAATTGATTTTAAAAAGAGTGATTTTTCTGCACCTTTTCTATTCATGTAGAAATCTGAGCATTTTCAAACCTGTGGGACAATGTAATTGTAAAGGCTTTGCAACATCTTTTTGCAGTAAACTTAACCCATAAAGACCCAGTGCTGCTTTTGTGGCAGTTCACAAATGATTTTTTTTTTCTCTCTTTTTTTTTTTTTAATCTTTTTTTAAAGTGATTTATCAACATTCACTCAAATATTATGCTCTGCATTTTGGATTTATAAGTAAAAATCAAGTATTTTCCTATATTTAATGTACTGACCATGTAGATGTTCATTAACCCTTTCATGCAAGAATTATGAGAACCTTATTAATCAATACTTTTTTTCCTGTGTATTTTTATGCCTCTTTAGACATGAAAAAAACCCCAAACAATTAAATATTTTTCTTAGAAACCTATTTTTCATAGAGTTGTAAAAATGTCCACTCAGCTGGACACTATGTGTTTAATTTTTGAAGCAAAGAGACATGTATTTACTTACATATTGCTTGAAAACTATGAAATAAAACATTTTTAATGCAGCTAATCTGATGTTTTCTCATATTTTATCATGCTCTAATACTAGTCTCTACTCACTTCATGCAGATATGAAAAAAAAACTTGTTTCTGTACAAAAAAACTTCTTTACACTGATTTACACTCAAACATGTTACTGCAGATCAGGTTTATCTAGAACAGTAAAGTTACATAATGGTATGAATTACAGTGTATGAGATGATGCATAAGTGTCGATTGTGTTGGCTGATATGGAACTAAAACAACAAAATCCATGAATATCCAAGAGAACAGCTGTAGAATAACTGCCCACTGTAGTGACCACTATACATGAGAGGGTTAAAGCTCAGATTAAAGTTGAAGGTTATTACATTCAAAACAGAGAAACCTGAAAAAAAAGATAATTTTTTTCCTGCAAAATATATCATTAACTGAACACAAAACCACTGTCATTTATTCAACTCCATGGGTTTTACTGGTGAATCAGTGCTGCAGAAGATGACAGTGTTTCCATGTTCACTACAGAGCCTCTGAACATCCAAATGGGTCATATCTGATGACCATGAAAAGATGACAAACTATATTTTACACCAATTATCTACATGTATTGATAAGATTAATGGATTAACAGGAATTAAACATTTTGTATGTGAATGATTTTAGCCGACGATGGACGTTTGGGTCTTTATGAGTTAAACAGAGTTGTAGCAACAAATAACTATGAACCACTATCCAAAAATGCTCTCTCATGTCTATTTCATACACACTCCTACACACACTGCACTTTAAAGTGGGAAGGAGAGACAGACTTGAAGACGGACAGACACAGAGCTGCATACCAGCGCAGCAGAGGGGACGTTGCCTTTGGGACTGGTGACTGTGCTGTTTCTTGTGCTGTTTGTCTGGGGCTGTGCAGAAAACACAAAGTGCTGTTATTAGTGCTGAGCAACAATGATGAGAGGTGCCCTCTGCTGGCTGTAAAGTGGGTGGTTACCGTGTACATGAAAGAAAAAAAAAAGCAGAGCAATACAAGAGAAAATCGCTGTTGAAAGTTGAGTGCTCCATAGAGGAAAATAGTGGGAGGGATGAGCAGAGTGCAGCCATCCAGTTTTAGAGAGTTTTTAGATTCAGACAGCAACTTCGACACACTTAAGTTAAAAATATGCCTCTTCACAATTCCAACTATAGCATTAAAGGCTCAGTGTGTGATATTTGGTAAATCTCATTGAAAAAACCCCCGCCCTTGCCTACGACAGCTGCAAAAAAAACAATGAAGTCCGTCAGTGGAGTACAGTACATTATGTGCCTTTTATTTAAGAGGATATGAATTCTGGTCCATATTCAAACAATAGTAGGTGAGATAATGCACCTTAACACTGGACGCCACTCGCTGAAATAATAAATGGAAAAAAAAAACCCAAGAAGAGACAGTCTGTTCTGAGCAACTGTAAAATTGTGGAAGCACATGGAAAATGGAAGTCATCTGAACAAAAAATATAACACATCCATTGGAAAAAAAAAAAGTATAAAGAACAGTATAAAGACAGATGTGTCTCCTTTGTAAATTCAGATATCTCTCTATTATATATTTAAATACTGGCTTTAATTAAAATTTTGTTCACATCCTAATAAAGAGCAACAATTAGTATTTAACTGGTAAAACATTCTCAATCCATCCAAATATCACTTCTGGCATTGTTCAGCAGAAGTGTGGGTGAATCAGTGCAGGGAGGGGCTGTAAACTCTGGTGGACAGGTTTAGCAAAATTTAAGACAAATATACTATGCCAAAAAAAAAAAATCAAGGTTGAAATCAGTTACAAAATCAGGTTTGAGCCCCGTAAAATAGGCCAGTAAAATAGGAACGTTCTCGTTGAATAGTCTTCTTTTGTCTGATAACTGGGGTCTGGTGCACTTTATCAGGAAATGATAAACACTTTTTAGAAGAGACATTTTTAAGAAAACTGAAAATAGTGATTGACAGGGTGACAATATGAGCATAACACTTGAGATTGTTATTTGTTAAGCACAAGCTATAAAATTAAAATTGTCCTCCGAAGAAAAGAAAAGAAAAGAAAAGAAAAGAAAAGAAAAGAAAAGAAAAAAGAAAATAGTGATTGAGGTATCACTAGCAATGTGCTGCTGCAAAATGGAGGTTCACATGTTGATGCCTCTGTACAAAAGTGAAAGATCCCATTTTTAAACAGTTCAGATGTGGACCTTCTTTACAATTCAGTTTCCATGAAATAAAAAAAATGAAGTATTCCTTCTTTTGACATGTCCTGTACATATATACAGCTCATTCATGCAAAAAAATTTAAACACTTAGGGGTTCCACCAGAAAGTTCTATGCCACTTTAGCAGCCATTTATCAGCTTTGTAGGAGCCATGGCAGCAACCAACACATCTGTGTAACTGTAGCCCCAATATCTGTGTACATCTTTACTTATTGATTTCTTAATTCATTTATCTATTTTTAATTTTCTTTCCATTTATTTATTTATTTACTTATTTATGTGCACGTGAACTTACAAATATGCACGAGTGTATATGCATACATATATATGTATGTGTCTGTCCATACATTTGAAGGGAGTTTATATATTTTTTTGTATGTAAGTATATTATGTCCGGCTGTATATAAACTTAAAAAAGGTCCAGTTCTTGGGGTGAGTGGAGTGCGTGTGTGTGTGTGTGTGTGTGTGTTGGGGGGCAGGTAGGAACTGAATACAACAGTGTTATGTTCAACTTCTATGTTTCTTGTTATGCCTTTGAAAATTGAAAATAAAAAAACACCTTGATAAAAATAAATAAATAATAATAATAATAATGAAAACAGCATTTCTTATTTTCATGTAATTATACACGAATGAAAACATGATCATGATTATTATTTTCCCTTTTTGCAATTACATCCCCCTAAATGTTACACACTGGACATTTAACTGGAACAACACTCAGTCCCCACAGCCCACTAATGTTTTTTTGGTTTGTCGGTCTGTCAGCAGGATTATCTATAAACGTCTGAAATAAAGGGGGAAGGGGGCGGGCACAGGACCTCAGTAGGCCTTAACCCTTTCATGCATAGTGGTCACTATAGTGGACAGCTATTCTACAGCTGTTCTATTGTACATCCATGAATTTTGTTTTAGTTTCATATCTGCCAACACATTGGACGCTTATGCATCATTCCATACACTGCAACTGATAACATTACAGTAATTTGCTGTTCTTGATGAACCTAACATGTTTGAGTGTAAATCAATTGCTTGTTATTCTTATTAGACTGTAATTGACAACAAAGAGATTTTTTTCCTGCATATTATCTCCATGAAGTGAGTAATGACTAGTATTACAGTATGTTAAAGTGTGAAAAAACATCAGATTTGCAGCAATAAATTGTTTTTATTTCATTATTTTCACACAGTATATAAGTAAATACTTCGTTTGTACTTCTTTGGTGTCTGGCTTTGTGGACATTTTTGCAACTCCATGAAAAATAGCTTCATAAAAACATTTTCAATCACATTGTTTTTTAATGCCTAAAGAGGAATAAAAATACTCAGAAAAAAAAAATCTTGATTAGGGTTGTCATAATTCATGCATGAAAGGGTTAATACCAGTGTTTTTCCAGATCTGCTCCAAAATCTCATGGGTTTGTCCCTTCCCCATCTCCTGCTGTAACACCAAGTTTTCAGGACAGTAGTTTTTGCGTAATCCTACTGACAGACTGATGGACAAACAGATGTGGGCGATTGCATAACCTCAGTGGTGTAGGTAAACACACAGAAATCTTCGTAGAGTTTAGTTTACCATGGCCATTATATTCTACAACAAAATCCACATCAGTTCCAGTCACAGCTTGAATTTTCTGGTCTGAGCTTTTGTATTAGCTTTCCCTCACTGCTATTTGGCAGATGGCAAATTAAAGTGACAACAGCTGTGCACCTCTGCAACATCTGTCAGATATAAAGAAGCAAGCATCACATCCATTATGTCAAACTACATGCACTCTTTCAACTGACACTGGATTCTCTCAGTGTATCCATCAAGACTAAATAACACTAAACAACTGTCTCATTTTAGCAGACGAAGGCAAGACTGTGAAGCTGTACAGTGTTTCTTTTTTTTTTTTTTTTTTTAGGCGACGACAAACCACTCATAGACAAACAGGAAAATAAACAGCCAATAACATGCCAATTATAGAGACACCCTGTAACTGACAGCTCCTCTGGCTCTATGACAGCATGCACCAACATAAATAACAGACACAGCACAGCAGCTTCATGCTTGAAACCAATGTAAGTGTGTGTTTGTTTTCAGCTCATTATTTTCCTGAGTGGGTCTGCCTGTAATCTATTATTGTATAATATCTGTTTGAGGTAGGAGAAATAATTCCACGTATGATGTGAACATTTCCTATTGAGTCTCATTTAGAGCTATATTTAGTTTCCATGGGTTCATATGTAGAAACTTTAATTAGCTTGTAGAGAGGCATGTGTAACTGGACTATTCCGTCTGTGTTGTTTTATTGTTGGACGTGCATAAACCCAAGACACAGTGATTCCTATGGAGGCACTCCCCATTTATTTAGTCTGGATAACAACATATAAAATAGTTAGCTGGGATGCTAAGTCGTGCCCTGTACTAGGGCTGTGCAATTAATCGAATTCTGATCACGATTTTGATTTTGTTGTCAAACGATCTCAAAACTCATATAATCGAGTTGAAATTATTTATTTTCCATTTTTCTTTACACAATTTCTGAGACGCGCATGTGCAATACATTCCATTCCATTGTAAAACACTTGTAAAGTACATATTTATAGCAAAAATTTATTTTCAAGTTGAATGTTTTGCATAAAGAATCAATAACAAAGTGTCTTTTGAGAGAGAGAGAAATGCTGAATAAATGCATTGTGAAACTCAAAATTAATCGTTTGAATAATTGGAATTTCAATATTGATCAAAATAATCGTGATATTGATTTTTTCCATAATCGAGCAGCCCAACCATGTACTCAGATCTACAATGAATCAATCAATATTATCAAATAAATGTACAAATACAGGGGTATGTTAATTTGGACACTGACCTCTCACCAGAGACAATATGCAAAAAGGGCGGAGCTACAGACACACATGGAATTTATTCACCCTATTCTCCGTGGTTACTGGGGCACTGCTATCTTGTTTATTTTGTGCTAAAACTTCTGGTTGTGTAGCAGAGTCATTGGCGAGCATATACATCAAGGGTCGAAAGAAGTGAGGTAAAATGACCAGTATTATTTGTGCAGTTCGTGGTTGCCACAATAACTGGAAGAAGAAATGTTTGTCTCTTCAACAACAGTGTTTTACTCACGAGAAGAGAAGGGGTTAATGTCGTGGGCCGGCCTTTTATTTTTATCCGCCTCCTCAAAGTGAAGAAGACCGGCGTCTTTTGGCTAACTTAAAAAACACAGAAAAAGCCATATGTCTGTTTGTTTCACTTCGTGGATGGGAAACCTACAATCCAGCCCCCATATCCCAAGAAATGGCTTGGCTATGAAGCTCCGGAGCGACGTCTGCACCGACAGGTGATCAGATAAATTCAATAAAGTTTACTTTGCTCTAACGCCAGTTTGCTGAAGTAGATGCAAATGTAGCTAGACTGCTTGTTAACACACGGTTTAAATGATTTTAAAATGATGTAGTTTAGGAGTAAATGCTTTAAAATAGTGTTAACCCTGGTTAAGCTGGAAGTTCAACACAAAAAAAAGGGCGGGGCAGAATAAGGTGAATACATAAACACTACTGGGGACACATGATGAAAAAGTGGGTGTGGCTGGAGGACTAACACCCAAACAGACTGTATAATAAGCAAGACACCAGGTATGTATAAACTATGAATGAAAACAACAATTTAAACCAATTTTAAGCAATTATATAATGATAACTATGCATTGAATGGGTTACACATGGCATATACAGTCAGTCACTCTAGTTACTGCCCTTGACACGTCTCTATAAAGCTCAAAAGTGACTCAGTATTTGTTGTCAATATGAAAAATGTGCTTGCGTTCCTACTCAGCATTCAGGCCTGAAACTAATAAAGTATTTAAGGGCTCTTCTAATTTGAAATGCAGCTGATCAGGAGCCATATTATGTTTGCCAAGCTTACGCTAAAATGAATATTAAATGTCATTGCCTGACTCAGCCCACCAGGCAGCTCAGAAACAGAGATTTATTCACAAACACTGAGCTTGTTTACTGTATCATAAGGCCAAAATTTGCCTTTTGAGAAGAGTAAACTACAAGATGCCAAGGAAAAGTTAATGGTCTGTGATTGGTGCTTTATAAACCCTGGGATGTGGTGACTGAAGTGAATATATCAGTACACTGCAGTGACAGCAAATTGATTAAAAATGTTTTAGTTTGAACAAGCATTCATTCTGTTACACTCAAACAGTGAAAAAGAGCTGTTATAGATTCTGGGAGCAATGTGGTATCTCAGTTTTATTTACAAGTATTACAATTTCTGATAGCAGGAAAAACAATAGAAAATGTAGTTAACCCCTTCTTACAGGGTGCAGAACAGTACTCAGGCACTGGAAAACTATTAATACCGTACCTTTTAGTGAATGGATGGGGAAATGATTAACACATAAAGACCCAGTGCTACTTCTGTGTCAGTTCCCAAATAATTATTTTTTTCTCTATTTTTATCTTTTCTTAACTGATTTATCACCATTTATTCGAATATCATGCTCAGTATTTTTGCATTCTTAAGTGAAAAGTAGGTATTTTTTACCTCCGTCAAGGAGGTTATGTTTTTGCCAGCATGTATCTGTTTGTCTGTTTGTGTTCAAAATAACTTGAAAAGTTTAAAATGGATTTGGATGAAGTTTTCAGGAATTGTTAGAAATGGGACAAGGAACAAGTGATTCAATTTTGGTGTTGATCCAGATCACTGTCTGCATCCAGGAATGTTTTTAAAGGTTTCTTTATCATTGGGAGGCATGATGACACTGAGCTGCCTATGAGGTCATTCACCGCCATCTAGTGGGGGAAAGTACAAACACTACCTTGGTGGAGGTCTGTGCTCTCCAAGTGCTTTTCTAGTCCTATATTTAATTTACAAATCATACTTTATGTCTATAAATGCTCAAGTTAAAGTTGAATTTTATAACAAAAACAGGAAAAATTGAGGAAAAAGTGACTTTTTCAGTCCAATCTCTCATTAACTGAACATAAATCCAGTGTCTCTATCCACTGTCATTGATCCAACTCCATGGGTTTTACTGGTGAATCAATGTTGTAGAAGATGACGGTGTTTCCATGGTAACTACGGAGCCTCCAAACATCCAAATGGGTCATATCTGATGGCCATGAAAAGATGACAAATTGTATTTTGCACCAATTATTTACATGTACTGATAGGATTAGTGGAACAACAGATATTAAACTTTTTATATTAGCAAATGGTTTTGCTGATATATATATATATATATATATATATATATATATACATACAATAACATTTTTGAGAAAGTTTGAGTTCAATGATAAGTCTCTACAGCAAAAAAAAAACAAACAAAAAAAAACCAACAACAACAAAGAACAAAGAATCATGTGGGGTAATTTATCGCAGCATAAATAATTTGAAGTAATTCAGAAACCAAAGCTATCTTTTATCCTCTGTCTTTCCTAAATAACACTTAACATTTGTTATGAGGCCATAAAAAAAACAACTGATTCCTTATCATGATGCCTATAATGAAGTCATTCGCCTTTAAAAACAAAATAAGGACATAAACATTTAAGCGCACACAGGCTATTATTTAAAGAGCTAATGTGTTGGCTCACATATTTACACACACATACACACATACTGACACATATAAAACCACCAAAGCATTAATTTGGTCATGCTTCTGACTTTCCCTAAAAAATGTGTTCAATCAATATTTAATTTCCTTGAAGCTCTGGTTAAGTCTGCACCAACTCCTCATGGAATTATCCAGCTCGGCCTTTTTGGATGCTAAATCCTCTGTCATTTCCACCAGCTAAGCTTATTTGCTAATTTTGTCAGATGCTGGGCAGGTTGTGACTGTTGTGTGTATCAGAGGATTTTTACTGTTGTTTTTGCATGAAACAAGGTTAATGAGACCTTCAGGTGACCAAAGATGAAATGTTGTAACCTCTTAAAATTAAGCAGTTAGATGAGTTAATCAGTAAGGAAGGAAAATTCTCCAAATCTAAGGATAAAGACTTGCATAATGAGACGGCAGGAACTCTAAATGAATAATATGAGTTTATCATATTACTTCAAATTCCTCATATCAAGAGTACTTATTTGCAAAACATTGCTCAATGTCAGCTAATGTTTAGTTGATTGACATTACATTGGTATGTAACTAAAAAATATCTGACCATTTACAAATTATGCTAAAAACTACTTTTTGGGAGGTACTGTTAATTGAACTAGGTCTGTATTACATGTATGCTGTTTTGTTTTTGTAATTGTGGGGGGTTTTTAGTTGCTGTTTGTGTTGTTTTATTTTGTTTTGTGTGTGGGTTGATGGGTGTTTTTGGTAATTTGTGTACAGCAGTGTAGTGGGTGTGGATGTCAGGATGAATAGCAATGACCTAAACCATTCATTCATTCATCTTCTATACCCGCTTTATCCTCACTAGGGTCACGGGGGTCGCATGGAGCCCATCCCAGCCACCGAGGGCGAAGGCGGGGTACACCCTGGACAAGTCGCCAGCTCATCACAGGGCCGACATATAGAGACAAACAATCACTCTCACATTCACACCTATGGGCAATTTAGATTAGCCGATTCACCTATCAGTGCA
>JAQQZY010000005.1:38498899-38516028 GCA_030068375.1 Ostorhinchus rueppellii
AATAAAATAGCAATGCACCATATTCTATACAATCATCAGTGTCCCATGAGAACCATTTAATTTTAAACAGTGAAGAAGTTCTCATGAAAATACTTTTCAATAAAAATGCACTTTAATAAAAGAAGGGTTTCAAAGATATAGAATTAAACCCCTGAACATTGTTCATGTTAAGCACTGGCTTTTACTGCTAAATGAAATGCAGTTTTAGTGGTGGCTATATTGTAAACTACAAAGGAAATATAATTGTCATACAAATGCATTTCCTCTGAGAAGTAATGGAGTACAAGTATGAAGTTGCACTGACCTTCAGTAAAAGTAACAGTTAAAGTACTTTGGTACATTCCAGCACTGTACTTTATCAAATAGTTTTATTTTACAATCAAAAACTTTCAATGTTATAAATAATAAGCACATTTCATTATTTAACTTAGTTCTGGACTTTCTGACTTTATTTGGCCTTTTTGGATCTAAATATATGAAAGGTACAGGCCAAAGAAAATTAGCTACCAATTTGAATATATGAAAAATTCATCTTTAAGACAGCATTTCCTTGACAAATAAGTAAAAGTAATTAAATTTTATAGATTTAAATAAAAGGGTGTTTTATTATCTAGCCAAAGGATGATAACACTGCTTTTATTAGATATCAGTGACTGCTCTGCCAACACAGGGAAATTTAGCTCACTTATGACTCCAATAAAAAAGGCTTTTAAGGTTTCTTGCTAAATAATGTCAGCAAAGTAACGTAGTAGTTTTACTGGTTGATAAACCGCCGATAAACCTGACGGTCTGTCACGTCATGAGAACGTGTAACAACATTTAATCAAAGTGAACTTCACCTTCAGAACCATCTTCTCCGCTATTCCAGGAGGAAAGCCCATCTTGTCATTAGGATTTGACAACAAGCGATAAAAGTCCGTCTTGCGGTACAAAAAGCCAAAGTAGACCTGTAGAAAGTCCTGTATGTTTCCCACATGCTGCAGAATCCCCAGCAGAGCGTTGTCGTACATCTCTGTCATCTCCAGCGGCGACGCCATCGCAGCCTGTAATAGTTATCCGTTTATCTGTTAAACTCTGAAGTATTTATGCCAACAGTTTACGTGCAAAAACAAGTCTTTGTGAACAACTTTAAGTAAAAAAACAAGGAGGACTTGCTGGGTCCGATTTCTTGAAGCGTTTGTGGCTCTTTCCAGAACAATAACACTTCCGGTTCCGTGACTTTCAATGTTAAATACAATTTAAACAAATACAGGAAAGTATGACAAGAATCGTGAGATCAAAATATAAAACACTAGAAATAACAGATATTTATGTGTTGTGCCACCGACTATAACTGTCCAAATACATTAATTTAAAGCTAAATTCTCCCTATTTTATTTTATTTTTTTCTGTTTTCCGGTTGATGCAACTCAACAATCATCCGGGGGAAATGGATACATGGCCGTGAACAAATAGTTCCAATTTACGGTCACCATGTCCATAAAAATAAAAATTTAGCCAACATAAAGCAAGTTACATTTATCACCGTGTCACATACATGTAAAAATACATATAAAACTTTTAGTAGCTTGGGACTAATAGCACAAAGTTAATCCCCTGATCATTATTACGCCCCAAATACCTGGGCAGTATTAAAAAAAACATGGCGGCGTCCTTGAGCAGCACAGGGAGCGCGAGGCTACTGGTGAGGATTTTAAGAAAACTGCAACATTATGGATATGCATTAATAATAAAATGAATTGATATTACGCGTCCACTGATGCAAATAACACACTTCAATTCAGCTCTCACAATAACCTTTCGTTTTACTTGTTTAAAAGCTATTAGCTAACTGTTAGCTAATGTCATATTGTAGCTTTCAGATGCGAAACTACAACAATAAGATTTTTCTCTAGGTTTCTGTCATAAAGCTACTCAGTTCCTAAACAACAAACAATTTGGCAATACTTGGGTTTTTAGTGACGTTCAGTATTGGTTCACGGAAAATAAGATTTGAATCTCATCATTGTCATTGGTGCTCTTGTAGTTTTTGACATTGCATAGAATGTTTTACGTCTTCATGTAAAGTGTTACTGTGATTGTAATAGTAACTTTAAACACAGCTTACACAAACACAGTTTTAAGTTGCATTTCATTCTAACTGTGGTGTATATCATCCACACAGGTGCATCGTTGTGACCGTCCCCTCTTTTTTTCCACAATAGCCCAACACAAACTCTCCGGCAATACTCATGTCTTTGTTGTGTTATGTATCGAAATTTGGTAGGTTTAACTGTAGTCACATGCTTTTTTTTCTTTTCAGAATGCCTTAACCAGGTCCACTTTATTTTGTGAAGCCTTCGGAAGCAGAGGCCTCCATGTCACTGCTGTGTGCTGCAAGGTAAACTCTGCTCTCCTCCCATCACCATTTAACAGTAAGATAAGTATTCTGTTAACTTTTAGCAGTTTAACAAATGTAACTATGTCCAAATCCTCTATTGACTGTGTTTTCATAGTAATAGAACTGTTAACACAAGATATGTTAAAATCCAGATAAACAAAGCTCTTTTACAAACTTTAGTAATAATTAAAAAAAAAAAACATTCTCTACACCTCTGACTATTACACAGAGGTCTGCTGGCTTTAAGAAGTGAAGTAGACACCTTGTTTATTTCTATTTTTTGGTTTTACCTTCGTCTTCCAGAATCGAGCAGCTCGTATCCGTGTGGGGAAAGGAGACAAACCTTTAACCTATGAGCAAGCGTTCCATCCTCATCACATCGGCCACCACAAAGGATGGCTCTCACAACAAACCTGTAAGACACTTATCTATATTTACCACTTACCCTTTATTTTTTTTATTTAAAAATAGTGTATTGTGTTCTTATCTCTTTTCTTCATATCTGAACTGTTACATCTAATCCAATCCAGCTTTATTTGTAAAGAACTTTAAAACAACCACAATAACAGAGTAAAATACAGAAATACATGATGGTGAATACCATCATGATTAAAAAGTTTCAGTACATTTGAAAGTGGAACTTAACATGAGATTGTTTTCTAAAATAGGCACAGTTGTCATAGCCTGTTTTCTTTCTTCTGTGCCTTATTTTTTCCCCCAGAAATCCATAGTTCTTACTTTACATGACTAACTATGCAGTGGTTCTATATTATATATAAATGATCCTGTGTGCTTGGATGATTGACTTGTCTCTGGTGATCAACAAGACTTAAGATGAACTTTGCAGAATGAATTTATATTATAATGACAAAATAACAGATTTTATACCACGACTCTAAGGATAATATTCTGCACCTTTTCTTCTAGGTCACCTCCAAGGAGAAGGGGGAGCAGCTGAGCGGGCAGTAGAGGACGTGTTCATTAGACGATTCATGTTCGGGACCTTCCACGGCTGCCTCGCCAATGAGATTGTGATAAAAAGGCGTGGCAACATGGTCATTGTGTGCGCCTTAATGTTGCAGAAGATGCCACCGATAAAGTTCTACTTCTTAATAGGCTATTCAGAGACACTACTGTCATATTTTTACAAATGCCCGGTTAAGATAGAGATCCAAACGCTCGGAGATAAAGCTATTTATAAGCACATCTGATTTAACTGCTGATGCTGGGACATTGTTCTATCAGTTGGATTTTGTTCTTGTGCAAAGCCAAAGTTACCTACTAATGTGTTGCCATTGGCAATTTGAGCATTGATAAATTTAAGGCTCTCCTTTATGTTCCGTTTCAGTTTCTGTCACATACAAACCTTTTCACCAATGCAGTTTATGAAATGAACTAGAAAAATGAAAAGACGTCATATAAATAAAAACATTCATTTTCATTAAAATGACATTTTGGGTTTAATGCATTTGATGTATATGAATTTTCGACTACTGGTGTTATCTCTGAAGATTTTCCAAAAAAAAAAAAAATGTTTGTGTACATGTAACCAAGAACACCTAGATTTAAAGTCTTTTGATTTATTTCAATCAGTTTATCACAGTGCAAATACATTCACATTTAAGGCACATGAGCCTTGTCAGTGCAAACACAAGGCACACAAATTAAAGCATTTATTTCATTTCCCTTAACTAATTCCTCACAATTAGAAAACATTTTGCACATGTATCACTTGATAAAAGACGCTTATAGTATTAATACTCTAAAAAGTAATGGACAAAACAGAATTCAGATCTTCAGCTGAATCCATTTTTAAACGTCTAGGCACATAATGTGGTGTCCACACAAAGACCAGCTGTCTTTGTCAAAGTGCTGAAAAGATAAAATCATGAGCAGGTTCTCAATACATTAAACTGAGCTCCATCATTCACCCTCCACAGACTGAATTAGTGTCAGCTGCAGTGTACCACCAAACCTTTGGTTAAGAACAAATGTATCTTTAAAGACAAGCAACATTTTGTGTGTATGTGATTGGCAAATTGCTCAGAGCCTCATAAACCCTGAGTTAGTTAAAAGACAGTTGGTTTATGGTGCATTTTATATCCAGACAGACTGACATAAACATGGATGGGTCTGTATTCACAGTCAAAAGTAAATGAAGAAGGACAATGTAATAAACTCTTTAAAGCATAAGAAACATGAGCACAGCTCAAAAAAAAATCCAACTATGTGATGTGTGAAAACATGCCTTTCACCAAATGGTTGGATAAACCAACCCATGTTCCTGTGAGTAATAAGGCAAATCCAGGAATCTGTAAACTCATGGCTGTGGTCTGTCCTGCCTTGCTGCCTTATCTTCACTTGTATTCACGGCAGCTGCTGCCCTCACAAGACTCGAGCTTTATCAGCCGCTGGTTCATGGCCTGCAGGATGGCTGGATCCACCTTCTTGAAAATGTTCTCCAGCTGGGCAGGGTCTGAGGTCAGGTTGTATACCTCTACAAATGACTGAAGACAAAAAGGAAGAGAGACTTCACACCTGCTGTCACAAAATGACTCAAATGTGCGTTAGTATCCCAGACCATCACGCTACCTCGCTGTCTGCAAACTCGCAGTACTGTAGGTTCTGCTCATTGTTGAGGGTCCTGACACAGGCATATGTGTTGTTGTAGGCATCTTCACACACACAGTCCGGAAAACATTGCTGTTGAAAGTTACATGTTGAGTTAGAGCTCAAGTGGAAAACCTTTTGGTTTTTGCTTGTTTGACAGAGATTAAAAGATGGACAAAATATTTACAAAATCCCTTATGTTTTCTAAAATGACTGAAATTACACACATTTTTAACTTGAATTTTTGGAGATGCAGCAATTAGCTACTTGTATACTATGTTATTTTACTACGTCTCTCAGAGCATTTCCTTCAGCAGCTTGCAGCTGCCTGATGTACTTTACATATGTTGAGCGATGTAGTTACTGTTTGTTTTGTCAGAAATTAAGGAGACAGGACATGAGGTGATGAACTGTTGTTCCAAAGTTACATTCTGCATCCAAAGGGCCCATAAATCTACAGAGCTAATGTAAATAAAAACGCTACATTGATGTTAATCAGAAATACTTTATTTATCCTGAGGGAAATTCCGTTCGTATCAATAGAACTAATGTCATCTGAGTGCCACTCACTCTTTACCACAGTGAGGGTTCAGATATGCATCTACTGCTCATTATTTTAGTTGTATGGTAAGAAAAGTAAAGGGTTTGACCATATCATACAATAAGAATGTGTGGAATATTTGACACATATGTTCTCCACAGGTCTAACTGTGTATCTTAGTCCCAAATCAGTCTCAGCCCCTTAAAGTCTTGGTTTTGTCTCTGTGTTAATACATGCTGATCTTGGTAAAGTTTACATGGTGTGGACTATAACACCAATCCTCCAAATATTATATTACCTTTTTTTTTTTAAAAATTAATAAATAAATACATGCAAGAGTATTTTAATGGTTGTCAATGTGGAACCAATTTTATTTTGTATACTGCAATGTAATTATGGATAGATCGGACTAAAACTACAAACATAAAAGCATGAAATATGTTTTGGTGTGATGTGAAGTAGGTATGCATGTGAAGTAATTGTCAAAAAGTACAATATTTACTTCTGAATTGAGGTGAAGTAAAAGTATAAAGTACCATCAAATATAAATACTTACAGGTATTTTAGTCTGTTTACATACTTGCATTGTTTTTCCAGCTTGTGAATATAAATGCCACTTACTGGTGGAGTTGTGACTTTTTAATATATGAATGAGCAAAGTAGTTTGAACTGTGGATAAATAAAGTTAATTATGTATCACAATACATACATCTATATTCACTAAGAAGAAACTGATCTCCAACATATCTGATTGGATCTCTGTTCATCAGCAAGACATTTTTTTTTGTTTAGTGCTGTCATTTTAGTGGGACCCACTTACAGATAATCCTGGTCCTAGTCTGGGGCAGGAGGGGTCAGGTGTTGGATGTCCCTCTCCTGTGTATTCGATGAGGAAATAAGGACGTGCAGTACCGTTGCGTAGTGAAGGAGCCTAATGTCAAGAAATCTAATTACAACTGCTGAATAAAAACACAGTAGAAAATATTTAGTTCCACTTAAAGAATGAACTAACCATTTGAGCGAGGAATGACTGGCCATCCATATTCGCAAGAGAAAGGTTCATTCCTGAAATGTCCAGCATGGTGGGAGCCAGGTCAATGTTCAACACTGGAGCCTGAAGGGCAGATGAAAGACTCAAACTGTAAATAAACAGAGATAGATGCAGACAAAGAGACCAGAGGACAGACAGGAGAGGACAGAGACTAGAGACCAGAGGACAGAGACTAGAGGACAGACAGGAGAGGACAGAGATTAGAAGACAGAGACCAGAGGACAGAGACTAGAAGACGGAGGGCAGAGGATAGAGACTAGAAGACAAAGACCAGAGGACAGAGACTAGAAGACAGAGACCAGAGGACCACTTCTGACCTGCAGCGTTTGGTTTGGTTTGATGCCGGGGCCGCGGACCATAAGGGGGATCCTGATGTCAAACTCGTACAGCTGCCGTTTATCGATGGGCAGAGAGAACTGACCTGCAGCGGGAAAGTAAAGACAGTGAACACAGCACACAGGGAGCATCAGAGGAGCTTCATCTGAGTTCAGTTACAGCAGGAGCAGACCTGTGTGGTAGCCATTGTCTGAGGTGTAGAAGATGTAGGTGTTGTTCAGTTCTTTTATATTGTCCAGTTTCTTGACCAGTTTCTCTACCATCTCATCCACAGACAAGAGCGTCTGCCACCTGTCGGACATGGTATATTTCAACGGACTCTTCTTTAAACATCGAAACATTCAGATGCTCATTAAGGCTCTTACTGCACCTTTTTCTATACGCATTATCCAGGAATTCCAGCGAGCTGTTTGTCATAGGGTTGATGGGCTGACGCAGGAGCCAGTGTTTGTCCTGAAATACAGAGAGATGCACTGAAATGATAAAGACCCAAAGATGGCGACCAAGAGCATCAAACATTAGGGTTCTTACAGGTTTGTACAAGTTAAATTTAAGACAGGGGTGGGGAATCCTGATCCAAGGGCTGGTCTCCTGTATGTTTTAGATGTTTCCCTCTTCCAGCACACACTGCAGAGCTTGATGAGAGGCTCATCATTTGAATCAGGTGTGTTGGAAGAGGGATACATCTAAAACATGCAGGAGACCAGCCCTCGAGGACCAGGATTCCGCACCCCTGATTTAAGACTTATTAAGACTGTCCAAAACAAAATTTAAGGCCCATTTTACAGCCAATTTCATGGCCACATTGGCTAAAATTCATGTATCCTAGGATTTAGGAAAATGTATTTATTTTTCTCCAACACCTGAGTCATTTCCCACTGGGGGCTGCAAAGTTATCAACAATTACCAACTGATTTCAAAATAAATTGTCAGGGTGGAGCGGGTGGAACTGAGTCAACTAATATTACTTTCATTGCAGCCGAGACATTTCCCAGACGCATTTAAACACAACACAGCCAACACGTTGATGGCAACATAACTGAAGACCTACCATATCCAATTTAAGACCTTCATAAGGTATTAAATGCAGGTTTAAGACCCTATAGGAGCTTTGTATAGTGTTCAATACCCACTGATCCACTAATCCTATCAATACATGTAAATAAATGGTGTAAAATGCAGTTTATCATCTTTTCATGGTCATCAGATATGACCATATTTGGGCATTCAGAGGCTTCATAGTGAATGTAGAAACACTGTCATCTTCTACAACACTGATTCAGTAAAAGGACACACTTGGTTTGTGTTCAATTAATGATAGATTTTACAAAAAAAGTCACTTTTTATTAAATTTTCAGTTTTTGATTTAATAACCCTCCACTTTACTCTGAGCTTTTTTGAACATCTACACGATCGGTGAATTAAATATTGGGAAAATACCTGATTTACACTGAAAAATGCAAAATACAGGGGGTAATATTGTAACAAATGGTGATAAATCACTTAAAGGTTAGGAGAGAAAAATTCCTTTGGGAACTGGCACAAAAGTAGCTCTGGGTCTTTACGGGTGAACAGCTCTGAAGTGTTTTCTGTGCGTCTTTTTGAACATACTTTTCCTGGTTTGTCAAAACTGCCATCTCGAGGTGCTTTTACGTCCACAAACTCTTTCTGGTACTGAGGAGCTGCTGTCCATGGAGAGTGGGGGGCTGGAGGGGACAGCATCATGAAAAAAGGATGCTGAGGGCTTCGGTCCTCCAAGAAGCGAAGGGATCTGTTGGTCTAGAGCAAAACAGCGAGTCACACATTAGAATAAAATAATAGAATGTGACTTAAGTGTCACGTCTCGGTCCAGATGTTAGTCTTTTTATGTTTGTCTTGTTACTTTCGGTTTTATTTTGTTAGCCTTCCTGCTGTGCCATGTCCGTTGTCTTTACTTCCTGTTCCCCTTACTTTCCCACCTGTGTGATTACCTGCACCTGCCTCATGTGTTTCACCTGTGTCTAATTGTCACCCCTCTCCTCTTCTGTATATAAGCCCCACGTCTTGTCACGTTCTCTGCCAGTTCTTATGCTACTTCCGAGTGTTTGCTAACCAGCGTTTGAGTCCTACCTGACTTTCTGAGCCTTGACCGTTTCTGCCTTTGACCACTGAGCCCGTTTGCCTGAGCCCTGTTTAACAAGACCGCCTTGTGTTTTTAGACCATTGAGCCTGCCTTCTCCCCATCAGATACCTTTGCCGGTCGGACAGAGTCCCTGGATATTGGACTGTTTGCTCTTTACGCTGTTTGGCTGATGCTAAACCCCTGTCAGTTTGGTTACGGATCATTGTCTGCCTGTGTATTGACCTCTGCCTGGGTTTCAATCAGAGCCTGCATTATCCCCCTGGGTACCGTCGCTGTTATATTCCTATCCTCCTGGTTTTTGACCCCTGGCCTGTCCCCAGACACTGGTTTTGGATTCCCCTTCTGGATGGACAAGAAGATATTGACGATGTTGCAATATTCTTGTATATTCTTAATAAACTGTTATTCCTTTTACCCTGACCTCTGTGTAAGTCTCTGCGTTTGGGTCATCAGTTCAGCATTCAGATGTAACAATAAGGAGAGACGGTTTGAACAAACAGGGAAGTTAAGGCTTAAAAACAAAAGTAGGACCACAACTATGAGGAAATAAATACCAGTGAAGTCAGAATGACTGAGGAGGGGAAAAACAAGTGTTTGGAAAACAGCTGTGAGTTATTATCACCTTAGGACACAAACTGGTAAAATATACATAAGTACATGCCATCTGTTATGAGTAATGATCCAACACTGTGTCAAATCAGCCATTCATTTCAGCCTTGATTCTGTCAGTATTCTACTTTTGTGTTTGAAAAATGTAGTTTCAATAAATGTTGAATGTAAAAATATGAGGCTGGGGGCTTTTGTTACATTGAAGATGGTCATTTTTTCCTGCTTTATGTGCAACTACTTAACATTCATGAAGTAGCTCAGTCCAAAAATATTTACTACTCAATTAGACCCAATCACAAAGAGGAACACATGCATTGCTCAAATATTTACGCAACAGACTTCTGTACCCAACACCAAACATGACACCTCAAAGAATCCTCTGAGGTTTCACCACCCGACACAGCCCTGAAGTAAAACAATGGAGGATGATGCTGAAATCAAAGCATTTCTTCCTCATGAATGAGTTTGATTATGAGGCGTGTGTCAGTATAAACTTATTATGGGATGTTAATATGTTTGCTTAGTTTGTTGAGGTTATTTTCTACGACCAACATCCATAATGAAATGTAAGTAGTTATGTGTATTTGTCTGTAAATATACTTTTTCAGAAAACTAAACTAAATGACTGAATGAGTCATTTACTGTGATAACACATTTACTGGTAGTGTGTCATTACAAAGTTAAGAAAAAAAAATACACATTTGTCCTTTGACTCATATTTTTGTTCGTTTGCCTAAGGTGAGTCACTGCTGTTTTTGCTGAATTTGACTCTTCAAAGTTCATTCTTATTGTAAAAGAAAAATCACTGCAATGCATTTTTACAAACATGCAATAAAGGAAAGTTCAGTTCTCATAAACTTCAGAAAGAGAGAAAGCGGGTTAATCACCACATCACCAGCAGCTTCTAAAGAGTCGACATATAACTGAATAAAAACACAAGCAAAATACACTGCTGTGTGGATGTTGTTTGGATAAAGTCCAAATGATCTACAGTATATTACCCCGATTTCTTGTGGTCTTCATATTAAGATACTGCCTGGTTTTTGAGTAACTATTTACCCTGCTGACGAGCAGCAAAGACCATTTACTAGACATTTTACAAGTGTATGGAGCTGAATCAGACACTTTACAGGGTGAACAGTCTTAATCTTCCAATAAATTCTTACATAATCATGCTTTAACATCCTTAAAACATAATAAAAACAGTGACATGGCTGTCATATACTCTCACACCGTACTGTTCAATCAATACTCACGATGAGGTCTGTGAGGTAGTCCTTCTCATAACTGTCGCCATGCTTTTCTTCTTTGCCGTTGACGGACAGAGTGTAGTTGTAATACTGAGAGTTTCCCACCTGAAGCGATATGTTACAGACACTTGTGTAAAAATACTTTATATGAGTGTTCAAAACTGAATTGTAACATTAAGGAAAACGGACTTAGTTGTACATTTATATTTATTTGGTAATGTTGGTATTTTGGGAAATTCAAGGAATGAGAACCCAGTGAGATTACAGTTAGTCACAGACTGTGAAACACATATCTATGAAATAGGCTTTGTTCGGTGTACAAATAAAACTGGGAAAAAAAAAAAAAAAAAGGTAATCTAGTTTGTGTGAGACTCACCAAAGCGTGCCACTGGTCCCAACCTGGAGGAACATGGCCAATGTCTCCTGCTTCTTTTTTGCCATACTGAAGACAGAGGAAGCAGTTAAATCAGCGAGAAAATGCACACAACTATATCCATATATACATCACTACTATGCATATTACAGACTTTACTGATCCCAAATTGGGAAAGTGTAGGATTGTAGTATACTGAATTGTATGCAACCCCCACAGAAACTTTAGGGGGGCAATAGCATTCATTTTTTTGCAGATTTTTTAAACCAGAGACACTGGTTCTAGACAGATGTGTCACAGCTGAACTATCTAAAAATAATTTTGTTGAATGCAATAACCACCAAAAGCAGTCATAATTCAATTGTGTCACAGGTTAATAAAAACTCGTATGTATATAAATCAACATACAGCAGTAACATGACATTTTTCTCTCAAGTTTGCCATTCAAGTAAAGTGATCGTTTAAGAAGAAGAGCGGCTGATTCATGCAGTGGAGTGGACGTCGGTTATCACATGGTCTTCATCAGCAGATGCATGCTGCTTAAAGGCTCCAGGACAAATGAGTGTGTGTCAGATGTCAAGTGCTTAAATGTCAAGGATGAATCATCAAGCTCAATATTTAACTTTTTACTAGATTCCACCAGTTTTCCTTTTTCATTTAACATCACATTTACTCAAATATAATTTTCTGATCTGCGAAAACATTATTTTGTTGTATGTCCGTGAAGAAACAGGAACTGTGATGATCTGATACAGCAGGTTAAGCCGCTTCTTTATGTCAAAGGTAATTCGACCAAAGACGCTAAACACAAAACTTACATTTTGAGGCTTATAAAGCTGGATAAACAGGTTCTAATCAGCTCTGAAACGCTACACTTTCACACCTGGTTAAGATACTTTCCAGCGAAGAACGTCTCATAATGCTGCTTTCCGAGGTAAACTGGGATGGTCTGGGTCTCAGGGCCCTTCTGCCACAGGGAGCTGGAGCAGTTCCCAGTCAGGGAGTTGTTCCTCACCTCATGGTTGTGGGGATACTGACCTGTAAAAATGCTGCTCCTGCTGGGGCAGCACAGCGGCGTGACTGTAAACTTCACAGGATAAGGAAGTGAGAGCATCGATTGAGGAACAGGAGAAGAGGGGAATGAGAGGGACAAAAGAGAAACAACAGAGAAGGACATGTGTGAGTCTGTCTTTCAACATATCACAGCCTTAAGTAATAACAGGTAATAATACTCACAGCGTTGACAAATGTCGCTCCTGCCTCTCCAATTAAGGCCTTTGTTTTCTTCATAGGCGTCTACAGAGGAAGATGGAAGCAAAGTGAACACAGGCTTCACTTCCCAAAACAAATGACTAATTACAGTGGGCATATGTAATTCTACAAACAGCACACACTCTGGGTCTATTTGCTGTTGCCTCATCCTTTTCCACAGAACTGTTTTCTTCTCTGGGTGTAATAGATGCTTTCAAAGCATCTGTTACAGACAGAAATGAGGCCAGGGCCAACAGTAAGGGTATATCCCCCCAAATCCTCTGCTACATAGTAAAATAAATAAACAAATGACACAACATACAAAAGATATCCACTTAATCTTGGATGGTCAATATGAACCAAATTTGAACTTGATTGGCCTCATAAAAAAAGAAGATATTTCAATAGAAGCAATACCATTTGGACAAGTGATAATATTCAAAGAACACCCAAAATCAATAGGGTTCTTCTCCTAGGGGTCTCCTGTGTTGGTGCTAAATGGGATAGTGATCCCATTCACATGAAAGATATCCATCCTGAATAGTGTGGAAAATATATTAGGTATTTGTTGGATGATCAATATGAACCAACTTTGAGCTTGATTGGCCTACTATTTCCTTAATAATGTCAAAAAAAAAAAAAAAGATTTTTCAACAGAAGCTCCCCTAACCATTTGGAAAAACACACCATCTGGTGATAAAACATGACATTATGTAAACTCAGGGTAGTGTTGTGAAGAAAGATAACTGTTAGACAATCTATAAGAACTCAATTTGAGCTACATTGAGCTGACAGTGACAGAATAATGGTCAGAGAACCCTTTTTGCCCCACAAAACTCTACCTAGTGAATGAAAATGACACCATATGAACTTTGGATGGTACAGAGAAAATGGACATTTGTAAGGCGACCAATATGAACCAAATTTGATCTCAATCAGCCTATTATCGCTTGATTTATGTCCAAACTGATTTTCAACTAAAGTGCCCCATTTGGATGACTTCTAATACAAGAAGCTGAAATCAGTAGGGCTCTTCCACTAGGGGTCCTATGTTGGTTATTAAAGGATAACAAATCCAACCAGATCTGTCCTAGGTATCACATTCTGCCAGTGGCAGATCCAGTGGCGTTCAGGGTAAAACTATTGTATCCATGAAACTCCATTTCAGAGATAGAATTAATCTAAAGCTGCAACAATCCAGTAAATATATGATATTTGATGCATCATTTTGGACATTTATGAGAAAAAACACCATCCTTTTGATGATAAAGATAGTCATTAGTTGCATCCATCAATGACTGAAACCATCAGAAAGTCATTTTGTCATTTTGAAGCTGATTATTACTTTCAATCAGTTGTTTGGTCTGTATAATTTGAGAAGATGGGGGAAAATATTAACAAGTGCTTCCCAAACGGCGTCATAAAAGGCCGTGTCACATCCATTTCACTGTCACTGAGATGTGTTTCCCCACACTAAGGGCTGGGAGCTACAATGGGTCACAGAACTGTTTTTATTGGCTCACCCATCGTCAGAGAAAAATGTATCACAGTAATGATAATATGTGAATTCAACTTCCTAATCAGAACAAAGGAGAAAGCTCTTCGTAAGGGTTTATAAATGTTGACCTCACTGAAGCCGTGTGAAATGCAGAGGAGAAAAAGAGATGCAACAAGATGAAAATGAAAGAACCGGACAAATACTGGGTAAAAGATTTGAAAAATCATGTAAAAACATATAATAGTAAATGAAGCAAGACAAAAATAACAAAGACACATTAAGATATAGTCGATGGAAAAAAACAATAGAAACCAAAATTTAAAATGACATTATAAAGAGACTGTTATGATGGTGGAAGAGTTAGATTTGTAATATATTTTTGTCAATTTTGGTCATGAAGGAAGACAATAACACTTTATACCTATTCATCTTTACCAAAAAATGAGCCATTAATTACCAAAACATATGTTGATTAATGCATGATTGATAGTTAATTTAATTAAATCGGTAAACTGTACTTCCACAGGATCCAAATATTCACTTAATATCCAGTCAGCTGACAGGACAACGGTTTCATTCTAGCACCATAAATCCACTTTAACCTTCAAAGATCCAAAAACATCTACTGATCTGAAACCTTTAATAACTTTTGAACCACTAATGCCATCAATACAATGAAATAATTCAGGTAAAATGCAGTTTCTCAGCATTTTAACAGACTCAGACACATCCATAGTCTCTGTAGTGAACATGGAAACCCCATCACCTTCTGCAACATCAGTTCAGTAATAAAACCCATGAAGTTTGACAAATGACAGCGACTGTAGATGCTTGTTTTGGTGTAAAAATCAATGCTATACTTAGCTGGATTTTAATCATTTAATTGAATTTAGTGTGTTTTGCTATGATGACAGTTGAACATACTCTTAGCCTCAGGTTTCGTACACATTTTTCAAGGTCAAATTCAAGCACTTTTAAGGGTCATTTTCAAATTTTTCCTAGTACCGTACCTTACTGCTGGGGGTAAAATACATATCTACAGGAATGCATGTACGGACTATTTTTTCCCACTTTTTAATCACAATGATGTACATTGTATTATGGTGTAAACATCAAGTATCATGTTTCCGAATAGCAAATAGCAAAGTTTTACCCCCCAAAAAAGGGAAGCCACTTGGTGTTCATCAGACACACTTACACACAAAGATTAAGATAAAAATGTACCCGAGAACACCTGGGAATATCCTTTTTTGACATAAAGTTGTATTTTTCAAAACGTTGTCACCTGTCTGTAAGTAGCTTTGGCTTGACCTCTAACCTGGCAGAATTCATATTAAAAAATAAATAAATAAATCACACCACAGAGTTATAACTGCAAGCACTTTCAAGCATTTAAAACCGAAATTAAAGCACTTTCAAGCACTTCAACTCAAATTAAAAGTATTTTGAAGCACTTGAACTCAAATTAAAGCACTTTCAAGCATTTAAACACTTTTCAGACCTTGAAAACACAACATTGAAATACAAGTATTTTCAAGGACTTCAAACACTTGTATGAAACCTGGAGCTTAAATAATTAAACTGTTTTAAATGCAGGGGAAAGTGCTTTGAACTGACAAAATGCAAAAGATAGCTTTGTAATAAATGGTGATAAATGACTTGGTAGTGGTTAAACGCGGATGGAAATGGCCATAAAATCCTTGTGTGTGTGTTCGTGGGTTGGAGTCAGTGTAAACACACGGTGTCTCTAATTTCTCTACAGTCCAACACAATAACTCAGGTAACACCGGCTCTTCCGGGACACTCAGCTCACCATTCCCCCCTGGGTCACATCCTGGTCGTCGCCGAGGATGAGTATGATGTTACTCGGTTTGGCACTTTGCGCACACCTGACGCAGCAGGTGAGCAGCGCCGCCAGCAGCGCGAGCGTAACGGCTACGTGGGGTCCTGCGTGTCTGCGTCCCGTCACTCCAGATCCGCTCCTCGGGGCTGCCATGAGGACCTCCACCACAGCACCGGGCCTGTCTGTGGGTCTGCTGCAAACACGCAAACACTGCGCCGAAGTCAAATCCTCTTTCGTTTCCTGAGAAAAAAGGGGGAGGATGAGCGGAGGTGTGTGCGCGTGGACGGACTGAAAGTTTGAGGAAGTGGAGCTGGTGCTGTGGTCATATGATCAGCCTTTCTGTTTTTTTCAAACAGAGGAAGGAGGAGGAGTGAGAACACAGTGTTCAACAGGGACTCAACTGCAGAACTACTGCTCATGTAACCAGACAAACTGAGGATGCTTAAATAAACATTACAGCTCTGTGTCAAGAGTGACTGTAAACAACTGGAACTGGAATAAAACTGGTTTTCATGCATAAACCCTTAATTCTTTCAAACTTGACGAGTCATCGCTGACTCCCCCTGCATTTGGGTGGCTGTAACTCTTTCATTGTTTGTGCATCTGGAAACATTTCAACAGTTTCAGAAACTTGAGACATTGTGTTTTATAGGTTTTACTGGATCATTCTGGTAATTTCACCCTGTACTAGAAGCTGGAGCATTTTAGCAGAATTATACCTGTATTTTTTGTTGTTTAAATATCACATTTCAACTGTGTACTGTATTGGATATGGTTTTGACATTTTTCTAGCATGTTAAGAATGGACATAAAGTAAAAAGAAAAATTTAGCAACTTTAAAATATTTTAGGGGTGCTGGGAATCAGTTTAGGGCTAAAATGAGCCAAAACACCAGTGCATTGAACCTTTCTCTTAATGATTTATCACCATTTGTTCTAGTAAGTTTAGATAGGACATGACTTTATTGAGCCCACCATGGGAAAAATTCAGTATTAATGGCAGCAAAATACAAAAAAAAAGTAAAAAAAAAAAAAAAAAAACTAAGTGCAGATTTTCAGTGAAAATCAGCTTTTAACCACATAATTATACACCGTAATATTCTTGCACAATTTTTCATGTAAATTTCATTTATACTGATAGTCTTAATTATCAAAAAGATAAGTACATGAAATATACAGGAATATTATATAAATTGCTGTTCTAATTGAGGGTTTATATATATATATATATATATATATATATATATATATATATATATATATACA
>JAQQZY010000005.1:38528353-38549846 GCA_030068375.1 Ostorhinchus rueppellii
AGTATAGTATAGTATAGTATAGTATAGTATAGTATAGTAGTAGATGTTTTTGGTCAAATGCATTGGTAGAGTAGCATATTGAATGTTTTTTTCTAATAAATGAAGCCAGTCCACACACCCAGCATACAGAAAAAAAACAGGTGTATCAATGGAAACATCACTTCTTACTTTTCACAGAGGGAAGCTGACGGGTCATGATGTTGATTTCTTGATAACCCACCCAGAGGAAGGAAAAGAAGTGGGACTAATGCCTAAAATCGTCTCCTGGTTGGAATTACGAGTAAGCTCTCACTGTATTTTTATTTCTCACAGTTTTGTTGTAAATCTTTTTGTTTTGAGCGGGTACTTTTCAGTCTGAAACCTAGAAGTTGAAGTCTCAGAAAGTTCATTCAACCATAATTAATTCATCATCCATCAATTTTAGGGTTATCTGTTATATCAGAAAACTACAAGAAACTCGTACCTGGAGTCTGAGGAGGGTCCCGGACGGCCCTCCTCGAACATGGACCGCTTTGAGAGGTGTTTCTCCATCTTCAAACTGGAGAAAACAGAGAGACTTAATGCAAAGAAACCAGAAGCACTGGCAGAAAATGCTGCACAGCCACAGGAGGATGCCACATGTAGCATTAGTGGCCACATGCAGCTTCAAGACAAAGACTCACAGGATGAACAACCCACTGGAGACAGACTGTGGAGGGCTGTGAGAGTGGACCTGGTGGTGTCTCCCATCAGCCAGTTTGCATTTGCTCTGCTGGGCTGGACAGGATCCAAGGTGAACCCACACAGCATCACCGTTCCTTCCTGTCTGACTTTTCAAAGGTGTAAAATACTCACACAAAGTCTGTTATTTTCAGTTGTTCGAGAGAGAGCTGCGTCGATGGGCGGGGCATGAGAAGGCCATGTCTCTCAGTAGCCACGCCCTCTATGATAATAAACAGGTACATACATGTCTGTTTTAATAAACCGCCTGGTCGTTCAGTTTGATGATGTGCTGATTTAGTGATGTGTTTTCTTCTCATATGCAGAATATTTATCTGAGAGCTACTTCAGAAGAGGAGATATTTACTCATCTCGGTCTGGAGTACATTCAACCATCTGAGAGAAATGCATAAACAGACCTGAAGATAAACCAGTAGTTACATTCTGAGGAGCAGGAAACTGGAGGACAGGCTGTCAGCAGTTTCATCTGGACAGAAGTAATGAAATCATTTCACTAGACACTCTCTTAACCTTCATGGATGCCTCTAATTTACTATAATCTGGGGACCCTCAAACCAGAAATGTGCAAACAGCTGTGATAAAATAATCATATATAAAAAATTTTTTATGCATACATGTCTTTTCTCTTTTGATTTAGTGATCATTGTGGCTGTGTTAAAGCATGAATATCTGCAAGAATATTTGCTTTTAGACATATTTATTGACTCTAATGGTATTTTCTCGTACATGTCTATTGTACACTACTGACACTTTTTGGACTGTCTTGAGCCAAAAATGCACACGCAATAAAACTGCTGTAAAAAACATATATCAAATATATTTTTCAGGTTTTTTTCTACATATACACTATATTGCCAAAAGTATTCGCTCACCTGCCTTGACTCGTATATGAACTTAAGTAACATCCCATTCTTAAGGGTTTAATATGACGTCGGTCCACCCTTTGCAGCTCCAATAGGATCAGCTCTTCTGGAGAGGCTTTCCACAAGGTTTAGGAGTGTGCTTATGGGAATTTTTGACCATTCCTCCAAAAGTAAATTTGTGTTGGACCAGAAGGCCAGGCTCTCCGTCTGCGCTCTAATTCATCCCAAAGGTGTTCTGTCAGGTTGAGGTCAGGACTCTGTGCAGACCAGTCAAGTTCATTCACACAAAACTCTTTCTTCCATGTCTTTATGGACATTGCTCTGTGCACTGGTGCACAGTCATGTTGGAACAAGAAGGGACCATCCCCAAACTGTTCGCACAAAATTGGGAGCATGGAATTGTCCAAAATCTCTTGCTATGCTGAAAAAAGAGATTTTGGAGAATTCCATGTGCAAACTGGTATATAAAGGGTTAAAGTTCAGAAAATTGTGAAACATTTGTTAGTTTTGAGCAGAGATGAAGTGATTTAAGAGTTGTATGTAGAAAAATGGTGAAAAAATATTGATGTATAAGATTTTATAGCAGTTATTTTTCGTGTACATGTTTTGCTCCCCAATTAATAATAGAGCTTTAAGACTAAATTACAGTAGTCTCAATAAATATGTCTAAAAAGGAACAGTGTTGCTTAGCTCTATAAAACAGCCATAATGATCGCAAAGTCAAAAAAGAAAAATGACAAAAATGGCCTTAGGGGTCCTTAAGAGCTGAATTTATCTGCCTGAGCATCATAAATTACACACCAGAGCTGGAAAACTATTGAAAATGCACTGTAAATAAAAAGAATGTTATCGAAAATTACAAATAAATTACACATAAAATAAGACTGTTGGTATTCTTTTGAATTTTATCAGAGTGAAAGTAGAATTAAGTGAGCTTTAACAATGGTTATATTTTGTAATTAAAAAAAAAAAAAAAGCAGGATCAGGGTTTGTCCCCAAAAATTCCAAAATCTAAATAATGTTCAGAAGTTTCGTACATTAGTAAAAACTGTTCTTGTACTTTACTCAAGTATTTTAATTTCTACACCTTAATAATTCTACTCCACTAACATCTTAGAATCAAACACTTACTATTTTACTCCTCCACATGTGTCTGGCAGCTTTAGTTACTCTTCACATTATTATTTTTGTCACCTTTCTGTCCAATAAACACCACAGGCCGAATCGGAAACCGTAACCCTATTGAATTAATCAGGGAATGTTTTGTCTACAAATCCAAAAATAAGCCTGTTTTTGAGTGAAAATTTGACTTTTTAAGACAGATTTTTCTCACAGGAATGTCACCCAACAACCAGCAGGATAAAAAGTATTTGAAATGAGCTCAGCATTAAATATGTCGAACAGTAAATAGAAATGATACATGAATGCAACAGGAAATATGTCTGAAAATGCTTCATATTATAGAAGAGCACTGTCGGGGACCATTTTAACTCATCATGAGTGCTTTGTCTTTGGATTTTGCAGATGATATTTACAAATTTTTCATAGCCATACATAAGGGGTTGCACGCTGTGTTTATTTTCACAGTATTATAATAGACATTTTACTTAAATAGAGGTTGTAAATACTACTTCCATTACTGCTAAGAACAGGATTTCTTTTGAACATTTACAGTGGGATGTGATATACAGCACTGAGAAAAGTCTTACATGGCCTTTATCTTGCTTGTTTTCGCACAGTTGTAATGGGCATGTGTCTTTATTTAGAAATAAGCAGGAAATATGAGCACAGTATTGAAACACGCAAGAAAACACTGACTTGGATTCAGTGAGTCTGTTGGATGGATGTTTTTTAAGTAATCTTGTGTTATGTTATACACCTTCAGAAACTTCCACGGTCTTTTATCCTTTTCTCTGTTCAGATGATCCCATATACTGTACCTTCTACAATATTTGTTTTCTGAAATGCATGACCACACATATGCATTTCTCAGTCATTGTAGTAGCACATGTACAACAGGAATATACTATTAATATGCAAATAATATTAAAAACACAAATACGTTTCTGATTTTTTGTTAGATAAACACATGCCCATTACAAACCTGCAAAAACAACAAAGCTAAAGGCAAACTGAGGCTTCATCAGGGTACTGTGGAACAGACGTATAGCAGAACAAGTAAGAAAAGGAGACAAAACAAGAACAGTTATGCAAAGAGGCAGCTTTTAGATCTGAGTGTGTTTTAAGATCTTCTCATATTTGTAGTCTTTCTTCACCGGCAGTGTTGTATGTCTGTGCTGTGCCCCATAAGGAATATACTTTAGTGTCACCACAATCACACCTGTGTCCCAGTGACCTGCATGAAACAACGTCCTCACTGCATGTTCTGAAACGTAAACCACAGCGCTGTGCAAAGTGCAGGAGACACTGCACACACAGTAATACTGTTCTTTAAAATGTATTAGAATAATGACAATCACTCCAATACATTGGACCGTTTTGCTTTACAGTACATATTTTGTGAACTCTTCAGAGGTGTTTCCCATGTATGTGTGTGTGTGAGTGTGAAGTCACAGGCGTTTCCTTCACCTCTTCCTAACAGCCTCATTAACCTCTAAATACCAGTTTAACATCAAAGGCCGTGTCACTGCTCACACCTTCGTCTCCTCTCACACATCCATGCTGTGATGCGCGCACACACTTCATTGTGTACCGACAATTTCAGCAAAATATAAAAATTGAGACAAACACATATTGTGAACATTTGAGAAACATGAGAATGGGAGGATTTCTGCAGCTGCAGATAGGGTGTATGTAAGAACAGGAAAGGGTAAAACAAAGCAAAAAAAAGTTTCATTTTGTGTTTCTAAATCATCATTGACACGTCACTGTTTTTGACACCGTATGTGTGAACCAAAAGTTTCTGGGGGAGAAGGAGACAAGACAGTAACGTCAGCCTCCACTGGGGAGACTGTCAGTCTGGACTACAGTGAGAACTGAAGGATTCACATCCTTTAGTAAAATTAACCCCACACACCATGCTTAATAAAACCTATTGAAACGCCTTCAATTTAAATGCAAATATAAGACCATACATTCAGTAGGTAAAGTACTCACAGAGGAAAGGCCAAAAATGATACTGATATATCTCACATTATAGAATTACTGGTGTATTTGTGTATAAATGGCATTTTCAGCTGTTTTACTTACACTCTGGAAAACTTGATCTCACATGAGTCTAGGGCAGCAATTCAACATTAATATCAGTTATGTACTTGATTCATTTATTGATTAGTTTCAAGTCTATAATCCAACAGTGACAATAAAACATTTAAAATCTCTGCTCAGTATCATGATAACAGTAGCTGTAACAAAAACCATCAAACTGTTACATTTATGACTGAAACTTACTTTGAATTGAATTCAAAGGTAAAGAAAAAAATGATATAAAGGAAAAATTTATACAAGTGAACTGGCATGAAACACAGAGTAGACTTGTGTTTTGTTTTATTTTTTTAAACAGTTAGAAAAGTGCCATTTTTTTTCACAAATTCCAAAGATCTGTTAAAAAAAAGTCAGTGCTGTAGCAGTCAGATAAATGTGGATTGGTGGAATAAATGCAATCTTACTCTTTGAAATGTAATGAAGATAAAGAAAAAAGAGGCAGAAACTCTGACACACATGACAAAAGAGCAATAGCTGATTTAATATGACACTCAAGTGTAATTTATATACATAGGAATTCAGTTTAATGTACTCTCTCAGCATGATATATTATATTCCCCAGCCCCCAGCTTAGACATTTAGCACCAGTGTAAATTCCAAGCTGTGGATCTGTGCTCTGGGTCTCTTCGTTGCTGTCTCTCCATGTGTCGAGGGGTCTGCAGGGCCTGCTTGTCCACCAGGACCAGTCCCACTGGCCCCTTCAAAGCCCACAGACCCTTTGATGAGGTTGATAGGGATCAATAGCACAGGGGAAGAGGCCTTAACTGACTGTGTTACAGACGGGGCGGGCAACTGCTGGAGACTGCCGGCAATTCAGATCAATGATTATTGGGTGTCATCTGCACCTTGATCTGAATCCATTCAGTCATGTTTAACACGACATTTAAGCTTCACGTTGCACTATGATAGAAAGTGATCACTGGAAGATTTTTCATCTGTAAAATCCGGCGTCACCAAAGAAGAAATATGTTAGAGATCAGCGTTCTGCTCGGGCATGTGTCTGCCTCTGGTCCCTTGTCAGTGCCAGAGGGGGCCGAGGTGTGTTTGTTTCCATAACAGAGTAGCAAACAGGCCCATTAGAGATGAAAGGGTCTGAATGGAGCCAATCAAAGATGGGCCCAGCAGGAGCCTGTTACCCCACAGACGGCGGCAGCCTGACTGAGACTGGGGCCACAGAGCATGGATAAGCCACAGTGCATGATCTTACATAGAATTCACCATGCATGCTGCTTATTTTCACATGAATGTAGCACATATGCAATGAGATGCTGTATATTGGAATGAAAGACACAAGTAAAATGTAAATGAACAAAAACGAGTGAGGCTGAGGGCAGAAACCCCTCAGGGTGATGTAAAAAAAAAAAAAAAAAAAAAAGTAAAGCAGCAAATAAACACAAGACAAGTTAATATCTGAGAGTCAGTCCAAAAATAAAGCTTATACCTGGTGTATTTATGTATAAATGGTGCACTTTATATTTTTGCATCTGAACTGGAGGCATATTTCATCAGTGTAAAGTCCTAAATGATTTCTTATATTTTAATAATCATGATGCAGTTGAGCTTTATAAACAAAACTCTTGCATCCACTGTATTGGTTTGGCTTTTAAAATGAATACAATGAGATTGAACAGGAGCCTGGATTCAATGATTATCCAAATAATGTAGTGTTATTTTTCTAACTTTTGTCATTATGAACACAAAGACATCTCCTGGTTTTTGCTGCAAAATGAGATGCAAGAAGTAAAAAAAAATCCACTATTATATTAGAGGTAGTTTTTATATCAAGATTCAATCAAGACTCGCATAAACAAGTGGTGGGTAACTGTTCAAAGCAGTGTGAATATTGGATTTCTCTCCTTCACCTCTGTCTGTCTATGTTGGTCTGGATGAGTCGGTGTCAGCCTGTAGTGCCTCTTCGACATCTCCCATCATGCCCTGTGACAATCGGCTCACGGTGGGGCTCTTTGATGTGAGGCCTGGCGAGGGAGACACAGTATAGACAGATATAGGGACAGATCAGAGATAGACGAGAGGCAGGAGACGAGACAAACACATGCTGACATCCACAGACACCCAGAAATGTCCACAACGATGCCCCGTCTGGCTCAGCCCTCCACAGCACTTTATAAAAAAAATAAAAAAAAAGCGTTATCAACCAAAACATATGCATTCTGGTTATTCAGATCAATAAATAAGTCCATGATGTGGAGTTAAATTGACTCACACATGCTGATAAACACATCATTTTTGCAAGTCATACTTTTTAACATTGACATTTTGAACACAATAGCTTACTTTTCATTTTATCTTCATCTTGTTAGACCCCCACATGCAATGAATAGTTTTTTTAGGGGGAGATAAAAGAATCCTAATATTAAACATGCTTATAAGAAGAAAGAAAAATAGATGCACATTTCTGAGTTTTACTTAACTACAAAAAATAATATTAGTAGAATATTGCATTATAAGTAAAGGACCTGAAATAGCAATCTAAAGAATCTAAAACCTAAAGAAAATCTGTCTGAAGTTTTGAATAAATAAATAAATGTTTTAACTCCCTCTATGTTTTGTTCTCTTTAATATCCCATTCGTGATTATTGCGATTTTAACTTTAAGTTTGCATGTGCTTCAAATCATAAAATGATTTAACCTAGATAATAAAATGGTTAAAATGACTTGGCTTACATGTGTAGTTTATGCTTTTATGCCCTATGACACACATTTTAAGTTATTAAATGCAAAAACAGGTTTTCGCTCAGTATGTATGCTGCAGATTTTTACAGCTGGATAATGAAAAACTAGTTTGGGGCCTGTAACAATGATAGCAAATGGAAATATTTTGATCAAATCACTGGAAATAAGCCACAGTGTGTTTATATGTTCACCTGTGGACTACATAAAGAATAATGTTAACTATATATTTGGTTTGAGGCTTTTGTGTGGATGTAAGAGTTGAAATGATGTCCAAGAGGAACTCATTTTAATAATTTAAGTTCAGTTAAGTTTTCTTTCGGGCAGTTGGAGGCATGACAATGTTATCACATAGCCCACTATAAAAAAAAAAAGAACTGAAAGATTTGCATATGAAATGTAAAAGCAGTTAATTTGATGTAGATACTATATAGGGCAGTGCATATTAATGTTTAAGGACAGTACACTGATGAAAATAGGCTATAGGTTTTTTTTTGTTTGTTTGTTTGTTTTTATATGACGACCATTGTTCTTTAAATGTATCTTATTCTATGATTGACTATTATATAATCGATGATTAATCAGCTTTGGAGAAGTCGAGGAGTAACGCAGTAATCCACTTGCATAATAGAAACTGATGGTTCACGGCGCCTTTATCATCCCGAACCATTGTTTCGCTTTCAATGCAAAAAATAGGGATTAAGAGATCAGGTTAAGTGAGTGATAAACCGGACTGAGTGACCCTCACCTGTGAAGTGTCTCATAAACACCACGAGCACCGCGTCCTGGACCCGAGACTGTCTCAGAAGGGCCCAGAGCCAGGCCCTGTTTTGTGTGCAAATGGGGCATTGAAGCTGAGACACTGTGGGTAAAGGAGTAATCGGGTCAATCACGGAATGTCTCCATTGATAAGATAATGAGAGTCCTCGGGTGGGTGTGTGGGTGGACCCGGGGCTCTGTGCGCCTCCAGACGGCCGTCTGTCTGTGCGCAGCGCGGACCGTGGACAGGCCTGGTGCTAATAGCTCATTACAGATACAGGACACTTCAAAGAGCCACTGCGCTTTGATAGAAACACACCCCACGGACACAGAGGTGGAGTGAGCTCATAAAATCCGTTTATATCGACTGAAAATAGTTTCAGTCAAGTTAAAAGAAAAAAAGAAGTATCACGTTAGAACTGCATTATTGGATTCGAAGTGGAATTTATGGGTTAAAGGAAATTCTGATGGCATTACTGTGAACCATGACATATACAGACAAATTCCACTTTATGTTTCACGGTTCACAGTAATGTCATCAGAATTTCTGTCAGTTTATTTACCGTTTCAACCCAGAAAGACCCAGTGCTACTCCTGTGGCATATCCCAAATGATTTTTTTTCTCTCTATTTCTCACCTCTTAAGGGATTCATCGCCATTTATTATAATATTATTCTATGTATTTTTCACGTTTCACTGTAAATCAGGTATTTAATTCAGATATTTAATTTAGATGTTTATAAAAGCTCAGACTACATTCAAAGGTTATTATATCAAAACACAGAAAACTGCAGTAAAAGATCAGGTTTTTCAATAAAATATATCATTAACTGAACATATAAAAGAAGTGTCTCCATCCACTGTCATTGATCCAAGTCTGTGGGTTTTACTAGTGAATCAATGTTGTAGAAGATGATGGTGGTTCCATGTTCACTACGGAGCCTCTGAACGTCCAAATGGGTCATATCTGATGACCATGAAAAGATGACAAACTGTATTTTACACCAATTCTTTACATGCATTGACAGGATTAGAGGATCAACAGGTATTAATCATGTTAGATCAGGAGATGGTTTTGGATGACGATGACTGTTTGGGTCTTCATGGGTTAATAAGATTACTGGTGGTGAATCACATCTGTGTGCTTATCAATCCATTTGGATGGTTTTTCAGTCTTCAGTTGCAAGTACCTTATTCTCCTATTTAATTTTTGCATTAAAATTAGTGTTAACGAGGCTACTTCATTCCATTTCCTATTCCCATTCCTTGTTATTAAACAGAAACTTACATATTCGTAAAGAAACCTTCAAAGTTTCTGTGGTCCTTCGAGAATGAGACTCAAGATATAGTCTTTAAACTTCCCTATGGGTCGTCAATTATACAAATGATGATCCATCTTTAAAACCTATTGACCTTGTCCTTAATCAGGGGATCACTCTCAGATCAGTGTTTTATTAAGCCACTCTTTCCTTATCATCTTCCTGATTGATTCTTAAACTTTTGTGTTGGTTTGGAGACATTTTGGAGATTAAACATATGAAGGTTTACAGCCTGTTGAAATGTCTGACAGGAACGTACATGTAAATACTATCAGATGACTGAATATTTATCAAAGGGGAAGTTTTGATTCAATATTTAAGATACTTTATGTTGCAGACCCAGGAATGGATGCTTATGTTGAATCAGCCTTAGAGAACACAGATGACTATCTGATGAGCAGCCCTCATTTTTACAGTATAGATTTCATTGAAGAGGATCAAGGTGTGTCTATTATCTATTTGGAGGCAGGAAAGGGAGGGAGGGGGCCCCAGACTCACTGGAGCCAGTGTGTAACAGCCTCATTGAGACTGAATGAGACGTCTTAATTACTCCAGTTGTGAAAACGGAGGGCGGGAGGGAAAGGAGGATGCATGCTTTGATCTCTGGCTGAGGGAGCTTGAAATGAGGAGGGATGCCCCCTATAAATACAAACCAGCTCCGAGGGGGCACTCATAACTCCTGAGCGGCTTCTTCTGTATTCAGAACATTACCTGAACAGACCTTTGCTAAACAATCTAAAGGACTTACTTCTTTGCTGGACTTTTGGATGAAACAACAAGTGAAGACATGAAGGGACATTTCTCTATTGAATGGATGGCCCAGAGCAGCCAGTCAACAGGAGCAGAGGCCGTGGCTGGCTCCATGAGGCCCCTGACGGAGCCCACTACCTGTGGGACACATTCAGAGAGTCTGCCTGGCTTCTACTGCCGACAAAGGCCAGGACATTTCCCAGCACAGGAGCAGCAAGTAAACAGGAGCCAGAGCCTTGAAGCATACAGCCACCCGAGGTCCAACATGAGCCTTCACCAGCACCGAACCCCTCACACTGGTCACAACCCACAAGGTAAGCCCATATTGACATTTTTAATAGTGAACATAACCAGCAGCTGAACAGCTTTGTCTAGTGCTGCATTGCATGTTAATTAAATGTTGCACTTTGTTTCCTTCCCCTCCAGAAGCAGAGGCAGACTTCAGCAGTGGGACAGAAGAGGAGACTTCTGGGTATGAAAGTGAAGAGGGTCATTCGCTGTCCCCCTCAGTGCCTGCAGACTGTGCCTCCACCTCACCTCCATCTGGAAGGAGACCTCGCACAGCCTTCACTGCAGAACAGATCAGCAGCCTGGAGAGGGCCTTCAAGAGGAATGCATACTTGGGAACACAAGACAAAACCGAGCTCTGCAAGAAGCTCAATCTCTCAGACAAACAGGTAAAAAAAAAATCTTCTCACATACCTCTGTAGTGAGAAAATCTTACAGGTTGTGCTGAGATCTTGGCCTCATGTGATTTTTTTTTTTTTTTTCAAAATTTAGATCAGAAACTGGTTCCAGAACAGACGGATGAAGCTGAAGCGTTCGGTGCAGGATGCCTTGGCACAAGCCTGCCAGGCAAGTGTTGCCTCTCAGTTCATGCATTACCCTGAGCTGCAGGCCTACAGGCCAGCGCCTTATCCCAGATACCACTCCGCAGCTCAGGATGGCTCGGCTGCTGCTGCATCTTACGTCCATCCACACAGCCTGCAGTACAGCTCTCCTCTGGCTGCCAGTGTCTCCACGCTGCCACGGGACTCTCTTTACCAGTACAGCAGCCTCCCAGGAGTAATGCTGCCCTCCACCACCACCCCACTGATGACATCCTACCCAACCTATCCCCAGTACTACTGACACTGGTCTAATGCCTGAGAAGCATAGAGTAATATCTGCTGCGGTATTCTGTCAGACAAGATGAGATTGCACTGATCCAATTGTTATTCTAATAAGATCAATGCCAAAAGAAAGATAGAGAGTATAGCACAATTACTGCTGTGACGCTTCCATTTTAATCATGGATCACATAAAGTAATGTGCAATATTGTGATATGTATGTTTGCCTCTGTTTGTAATGATGTATAATTTTGATCTATTTAAAATGAATTTATGAAATGTTTGTTTTGTTTTGGTGTTTATGTTACTGTAGCTTAATTTTTTAATAAAACAAGAGAAAAATCTTTAAATATCTTATTTTTATGCTTTATCTGGAATTAAAACTGATCACAAATTAGCTTACCATGTACATACATTTTTGCACGGTTTACATTTGTATTTCACTGTTATAATGCTCTAATCCACTACACTTTTTTGTCATTGCAGTTCATGCAGATTGTGACACCTAAATTTATTTATACTATTCTGTGTGTTTTGGTTGAGTTTTACCTCTACTGGTGTAATTTAAGAGACAAATTGGCACTATATGAATCAAATATAACTGAGTAACCACAGCATAACAAGCTATATTTTCCCTCCATATTGCCAGGTTTCAAGGAGATAAACCAGAAATGAAGTCAATGAGAAAGTTTTTGTATCTGTGTATGTCAGAATATGATGCAGCTCATTGGTTGCTCAAAATGTTAGTCATCACCTTGTTTTGATTTCCATTCTTTAATTTACAAAGATTTATTTTTAGTAAATACTTGGTCTTTCAGTGATTGTGACATTGTGTTTTCTGCGTAGTCCTATTCTACATACTTCCAGGAATCCCAGCTCTTTGAATTCATTTTTCAGCTGATTATATATTGCACAATTACTGACAAATATTTTGTGGCTGTGTTTTCTCCATCTACCACGAGCCTGCACAAAATGTCTTGCAATGTTTTTCAAGACTTCCTATAACCAGCTACATAACCCAGAAACCTTGCTGTGCATCTATTACTGCACAGTGGTGAATCTGTTACAACTGTGGTTTTGTTTTTGTTTGACCATATTGGTGTAAAAGAAAACCAGTCAAGGGCCAAAGTGTAACTATAACGCCATCTGTGGACTGTACTGAGAAAAGCACTGATGAGCGGTGGAAAATAAGTTTTAAATAAAAAAAGTTTTGAAAAAGATTGACTTCACTTTATGTGATAACACCTAAAAGTAATCTAAGTTGCCAGAATGATGCCTAACTCTAGCCCCAACATTAATATAATCTTTAAATGTAAAAGATCAATATACATTACAATAACGGGTCGTTTTTATTTAACTGAAATTTAACATTAAAATTGAAAACTGCAACCAAAAATTCATGAATCATCAAATTTCGGTTTTTCTCAACTGTTTTGCAGTCAGAAAGCAAATACAAAATGACAAAAAAATATATATATGCGCATAAGTTACAACTCACACTAGCCTATTGTAGGATCCCCAAATGTCTCATAATTGCAATTTGACCATTTGTTGTTCATATTTATTAATTAATTAATTTTTACATAGAGTCTAAATCATGGGAAATGAAAGCAGGTTGAAAAACAATGACAGCCAAGACTAAATTTAATAATACTGACAATGTAATATTCAAATAATAGATCATCAATAACTCTCACATCTCTGTAGATTCCGCTTTCACTAGCTCCAAAAACAGAGATAAACAAAGTAGATATGTCGAAATATTTCTACTACTCTTGGCTGAAACCAGTGAAATTAAAAACATCATTGTCAACATGTTATGTCATAATATGAGGAGATTTCACAACCAGTAGGACTGAAGGAAAAAGTAATAAGTCGTACGCAAACGGACCAGACTCTAAACCAATAGCTTCCCAGTGGAACCGGGTGTGGGTGGAACCGTGAGTATTTATAGGCCAATAGAAAGGCATAAACCGTGTGAACTCGTGTGAGTGACAGCTAAACAGGCCAATGACAGTGATATCCCGTGTGCGCCTCTGATGAGCGTGAAGGGGGCGCGCACTGGGTCGGTGCACGCAGAAAGCAGCTACGCAAGAGCGGGGTAGGAGCCGAATGGTGGAGCTGAAGATGGCGGATGGCGACAGCGGGAGTGAGCGCGGAGGTAGTAGCGGGGGAGGAGGTGGAGGCGGCTTCCAACACTTCCAGAGGGACCAGGAGACCCAGGAGCTGGCGTCCAAGCGCCTTGACATCCAGAACAAGCGCTTCTATCTGGACGTCAAGCAAAACAGCAAGGGCAGGTTCATCAAAATCGCCGAGGTAGGGGCCGGGGGCTCCAAAAGTCGCCTGACTCTCTCTCTGTCAGTGGCGGCGGAGTTCCGTGACTACCTCGGGGATTTCATCGAGCACTACGCCCAGCTGGGGCCTAGCAGTCCGGAGCAGATAGCCCAGGCCAGTGTGGGTGAGGACGGCGGGCCCAGGCGAGCTCTCAAGAGTGAGTTTCTCGTCCGGGAAAACCGCAAGTACTACCTGGACTTGAAGGAGAACCAACGGGGGAGGTTCCTCCGCATCCGGCAGACCGTAAACCGCGGACCTGGCTACGGAGTCGGGGGCCCTGTGGGCGGCATGCTGGCCGGCCAGACCATAGCCCTTCCGGCCCAGGGGTTAATAGAGTTTAGAGACGCCCTTGCCAAGCTTATAGATGATTACGGCGGGGACGACGATGAGCTGACCTCTGGCACCGCCGCCGGAGCCTACGGGGAGCTCCCCGAGGGCACATCCATCATGGTGGACTCCAAGCGGTTCTTTTTCGACGTCGGGTCCAACAAATATGGGGTGTTCCTGCGGGTGAGCGAGGTGAAGCCCAGCTACAGGAACTCAATCACCATCCCCTTTAAAGCCTGGAGCAAGTTTGGAGGAGCTTTCTCCAGGTACGCCGAGGAGATGAAGGAGATCCAGGAGAGGCAGAGGGATAAAATGTACGAGAGGAGAGATGAGTCCGAGGGAGATGATGTGGATGACGACTGACACATTCAAGTGAAACCGCTAATAGTTCACTTCCATGACAGGTGTGCGACATAGGGGTATTTTGCAACAAAAAAAGAAGAATTATGACAGACAAAGTGCATGACAAATCGTGCTGTAATAGCCTACTAAAGTATCGTGGCGTAAAAAGTACATGTACAGGGAATTATTGGTGTATTATCCTGAAGTGTGTAGGGGTAAGGTTGGATTGGTTGTGTGAATCTGAAAGTGAAAAAAGTGGACTTAACAATGTAAATGAGACATTTATCTTTGGCTGAAAAAAGAGTGAGTTTTGCTTTATTATGAAAAAAAAGGAAAGAGAACCTACTAAAACCAGCAAGTTGTTTTTATAACAAGAAATGAATGCTTTCCTATTCGCAACGTAGTTTGTATTTACAGAGTAAGGAGTCAGTCTGTTTGAGATGTTTTCCTTACTAAGTTTAAGGAGAGAACTAGCATCCATTGTATTCCTGTTCCAGTCCAGGTCTCTCCTCAGTGGGTATTTTGTGGGATTCTTGCAAGTCAGTCAAATGTACCTGAGAGGAATGTATTGAGAGCTGCTGTCACTCTGTAGATGTTTGCATTAGATGTGTTAACAGATGGGGAGCTGTCAAACAACACTGGGCTGTGCAGCAGCAGGCCGTTAATCGAAAAGATTACCCAAAATGTTAGGGGAAGTTACTGAGAGGATTATTGGTAAGCCCAAACAAGGGCCTTGCAGACTAAATTAAAGCTTTGACTTCAGTAGTCAATTACAGTGTGGATCAACGGGGGTTTATGTTATACATACAATCTTAGCAATATTTTGAAAGCATAAGTCATATTGTTAAACACACTGCAAAGTCTGGAAGAGCAGTGTGTGTCCTCACACCAGAGCATCCCTGGTGTCTGAGGTCAACAGCTCTGAAGGTGGGAGGTGGGGAGGGGACAGTCTTGTGTGTGTATATGTGTGGGCTTTGTGGGAGCCCACTCCACCAGGGACATTAAACAGATATCTGTGGGACTGATTCATATGTGCTCCCACCTGACACTACTAGGGTCCAAATATCTGACAGGTGGGTGAGAGCGCTGTGTCAGATACAGATGAGCTCCTCAGACCTCCATCAACGATGCGTTTTCCCATCAGCCTCTCTGTCATGGTCGGTACAGACGGCTGCTTTAACCTGCCGTTACAACATCCGACACCTTGTGAAGACCCTGGACAGAAACGCATTGATGGATGTTTTTTTTTTTTTTTTGTTCATAGTTTTTCCTTCTTTTTTTCAAAAGAGAACTATATTGAAATGAGATTCTACCTATAGGAAAGATATTACTGAAAAAAACGCAAAAGATATTTTGAAATACTTATAAAGAAAATGTATTGTGTAAATGAATTTCAAGACTAAAAATAAAAAAAGATTAATTTCTTAAAAGAAAGTTGTGACTCAAACAGATTGTTTGCATTGTTTTTTTTTCCATGCATCCTTAACTACAGTCCAAATGTTAATGCATTACTTACTTTTGTGACCAGATATTTTTCAGTCCCTGATGCATCGACACTCAAAACAAGAGTACAGCAGTGTATGAGGGTTTTACATGGGTAAGAGTCAGGTTCAGAAGCTGCTCGAAATGCTTTTGCACACATGTGCTTAATCTGCAGAAATAGGAAAACTGAAATTCTTTTATCACTATGATGCCGTATTAACACACATCCAGTATTTTTCATTACGGTGTCTATTATGTGAGATACTGGAACTGTGTAGTTTGCATCAATTAACAGAGTTGCTTTTTTTTCCTTTTAGGTATCTTAAATATTGTTAAATGTTATACATACAAAATTCATCACTTTAACAACAACAAAAAAAAGCAATCACAGCTCTAAGTTATTTGTAATCCCAGAAGATCCTGTTAAATACTTTGGTCACCTGTATTTTTGTTAGACGGCACATACTAACTGTTCAGTCATGGTGGAGCGGAACTTCAAGGGCCATATCTGATATCACAAGCAGTCTGTACTTCCTTGACGTCCTAAAGCCTTTTGTTAAAACTGATCTGACTAAATATCTTAGTTTTAAAACTTCAACCACACAGACATTAAAAAGGACACAAAGCTCATACCCCAGTTGGACATGACCATATGCTTTACAGTTGCTGTCTATACACACACACACACACCATTTGGTTTGACACAGCAGCTGTCTCTATAGTTAATAAAGACTATGTGCAGGAAACAGGCCGTATCTCCACTCAGTTCAACACAACAAGAGCTTGTTCTTGACAGTGGAATCCACAGCAGTGCAAAATCAAAACGATACGCTGTTTAGTCCTGGCCAGTCTGCAGTCTATAACCCCATCCTTCAGCGCTCTTATGAGATGACTGTATTGTGTGGAAATATACAGCTCAACTTGTTTCTGACTCTAGTTTGAGGAGCAGAAAAGGAGGGGGGGGGGGCAACTCTGGAGTAATTTGAGTCCTATCTCCTCCCCTCAAGCTGATCTGTTCTCCTGTTGTAACAGTGTGTAAAGCTACGTCTTTACTCCCTGATCCCCTTCTCATTTCTCCACAACCCACCCACCCAGTAGTTCTGTAAATTTGGAGTAGGGCAGCTGTTGGGCACCCATGCGTATGCTGCGATCGAGTGCTGACAGGGCATGCAGGCTATTTTAATGTGGGAGGCCTCCACAGACTGACATTCCTGGTCAAGGAGTCAGCTGTGCCATTAGGACCTCATTGCCTGGGGGCATGGCGCTACAACGGGCTGATTGTGCTGAAATCTGTTCACACATGACACAGTGGATTCTTCTACATAAACACACTGCAATTTAGAGATGCCTCATTTTTATTTACACCCAGCTGAAATAATGCAAATTAAATGAAACAGGTACTTAAACGGAAATTATTTTCAGTTTCGTCTATCTTCCCCACTGCTGCTGTCTTGATGCTGGTGCTGTCACTACCTGCACAGGCAGCAGATCTCTAAATACCACATCTTCAGCTTCACAAAGAGCTGGAGGCAAAGCTGAATATTTTATATTTGTCCAGCTTACTTTCTTCCAAGTGCTGACATGTTAAAAGTGTACTTTTGGCAGTTATATGGTGGTCCCTTTGCACCAAATCGAGATGTTGCTTTTCCTTTTGAATATGTGTTACATCTGTCATTTACAGATTTTCTTCCTGTGAAGTGTGTGGACATTGCTTTCATTTTCCACATTCATCTGTCCTTTGCTGTGATCTGAAGCACAAGGACAAATTAAATGCTAGGTTGAAGTAATTTGCAACCAACTTACTTATAAATATATGCAAAAAAACTGAAATTTTGTGATAAAAATAACACCTAAATGATGATTAAGTGGTGTTATTACATAGAGCAACACCATGGGATTGTATAATGAAGTATGAATAATAGCAGCACATGTGTCTCACAAATCATCTTCCGTATTCATTTGCAAGTCTCATTATTTTATGCACATCAAACAGATCTTCTCTTACACTCTAACTGCAGGGGGTATTGTCACAATTTCTCTTTGATATTTAATATCCTACACTATCCAGTGTGTGAATTCACTCAAATAAAACACACAGCCTGTTGGGTCAGCCACTGCAGACAGCAACCGAATATTGTAACCTCAAAGGTTTTTGCCCTACACATGTGCTGTGCATATACAGAGTACACATTCATACTGCAGTAGGCGGTGGATTGCATCTTTTCATCTCTAATGTTTTATTACCTACAATTTACAATCTACATTTAAGTGTCTCATGCCATACCAGTTAAATGCATCATATTAGTACTCCACCCTGCTCTATTCCATCAGAAACAGCTCTGGCAAATGTTTGCTGATTCCCAATGATGGTGTATTTCTTGTCATACCAGTTTACAAGTTTATCTGTTAACCAGGATGTGGAAGTCAAGAAGTGTGGTGTTTATTTTAGTTTGTAAGTCAGAGTTTATTTTGTTTATTTATTTTACTGTTGAAGTAAATGTAGAAATTATGAGAGCATTCGTTGGAACCTTGACAGCATAAATGTCAGGCACTGTTATTTTAACTAAATGTGCATTTAAGTTGAATTGCAATCATTGGGGATGTGAAACACAATAAAGTTATAAAATGTTATTCAGACAGAATGAGGTTCCATGAGATATTTTGTTGCACTTTGGAAAATGCGGAACTTACAAATAGCCTGTTTCTTCTCAAAGATAATTTTATCAAGAAAAATAAAGAAATAACTGCTGAAACATCCTTCCATTTTGCTAATGTCTGAAAGTGCAATCTGCCCCATTTTGCGGTCTGTGGTGAATTATCTTTAATTTACTGGTGCTCACGTAAAATCTATAGGAAGATAACTGAATCAATAAATCAAAATTCAAGTCCATGTATTTGATGAGGGCAAAATCTGGTCAAGCACCAAATGCAGCACATCCGTCTGCATCTCTTCCATAGAAATCATCCTGTGCCTCTACCAATTTAGTGCGGCTTAGAAACTCTACCCTATTCATGTCGTGGTTTTCTAAAGTGTAGTGCAGCTGTAAGTAGGCTTTCAGAGGAACTGATCAAGCCCTTCCATTAATGAGACCTCTGTTCATATTCAAGCAGATGCACTGCATGTAATGTCGCATATCACAAGACAGCTTCATTTCCTGATGCTGTAGTGAGAGGCAGCCGCCTTGCAGCCTTTGATAAGAGCCAACACTGCACAGAGCTTCAACTGAAGAGGGCTAATACTCAGAAATGATGACACACACGATGATGACACGCTACGCTACAATGACAGAAAAAGGTCACCACAGACTTCATATAAAAGGACTTTGGCTTCACAGCAAAATCCTGATCGATGTGGCCTTTGTGAGTATCAGGTGAACTATGTAGCAGGGCAGTGAATGGATTGCACATGCATTTAGACAGATAATAGCATGGTTTACCCTTTTGTTCAGAGTATTATAAGGTAAAACATATACAAGAACAATATTACCATGGTTTCACATGCAAACATTCAGCTGGAATAAAAAGAATTTCTTTACTTAAGGGGGATAAAAGTAATATTTCTACATTAAAACATAAAAATGCCCATAAATTTTTATTAGAGTGTTTAGGATAAAGTGTGATGAAGTTATGCCATAGGTGCCAATGTATTGGATTGTAAAGCTATGAACTGAATGCATCTGTATCTGCAAGTTTGACAGATTTCTGTGACCACTAGAGGGAGTAGCGAGTCGTTCTGTTGGTCTCCTATGGTGAGGAAAACTAACACCATGGAGGTCTTTGGCCAAAATGTCAGAAAGTGAACAGATGGGATGAGAACCACTAAAAAAAACACTTGTAGAGTCAAAGAAAGTGACAAAGTGATAAAAGCTAGGAGCACTTTTTTCACCACTGGACACAGCTCTAAATGAAAAGAATAGAGTTTGACACTGAAATCGCATTATTTCTTCTACACTGGGTTGATTATGAAGCTATTGAAGGTGAGAACTTTTCTTATTTTTATTCTGTCTCACAACACCATTGCTTCAACAATCCAGCAGGTTGTTTTCACTATATTTCAATAGCTAATAAAGAACATATGGTCACAGAACATTTTGGCAGCAAGACGAAATAAGCAACTATCTGCTGAATATAGTGGAGCCCTGAGCTCAGGAGCTGGACCAAGGTAACTCCAAATGCATGCTAATGCTGTTCTGTTTCTGCAGGGGATGTAATTCGTCATCTTTTTACTAATAAATTGGCCTTGTCATGACTTGTTGGGGCCAAAAAAAAAAAAGTAATATAGGTTTTAAAGGATAAACGCTCAACCTGTCCTTCATGTAAGAGGATGAAAGATAACATCTGCACAGAGCATGGTCAACCTCAAAACCATTAAGTTGCATGACAGTCGCATGTTGAATCCATTACATGTAGCATTGTGGTTACAGTTATAGGTCACCTACTTTTGAAATTAAATGTGTTCTGTGACCGTAGCTTTATATATCCACATTCATTATTTTTCAGTCCTGTATTTGTGTACCTGCCAGAGACTTTCCCCACTGATATTTCTGCAGACTTATTGCAGTGTTGCATTAGATACACAATCGACTTCATTATAAACACAAAACCAGGTCAGCTAGATCATCCTGTGAAGGGAGAAGGAGATCATAAATGTCTCACCTGGATATCAATTAATCAATGAAAAGCTTCCCAGGAGGCATTCAGAGTTCATTACCATACTTAATGAATGATTACACTGTAGCTTCATTTATGCCCTAAACCATTATGATTCCCATGATCAGCATTAACATCTTCTCGGTCCACGTCAGCAGAAAAGCTAAATAAATCCATTATCACTATCAGCAACATCACCATGCATATGTCTACACTGTAAATATGCATCAGTATGGTGGAAGGCTTCTTGTCCCCAATGACCCCCATCACTTCTTTCATCCCACTCTCACCTCCCCAGCAGTGCAGCAGTAATGTGTGCAAGCATGCACATGTGAACAGTAGGACTAACAGAGCCTGTGAGCAATGTAATACCTCACTAGGCTGTATGCCAAATCAAGCCAGGATTATACCACATGCTCCTAGCACACTAGGATCACTTTGATCCAACGCTGTAACTTTTATGAATGCATATATGTGTGTTATGCAATTGTGTGAGTAAATTGTTCATGAAAATCTACCAAGTCTAGTGAAATAACGTGGTTTTTCATCATGTGGTGAAGCTTAGAGGGGAGGTAAAATCTGAGAGAGAAGAGATATAACCATGCAGTAATGTGAAAATTGGCAAAACAGCAGTCCCTACTGTAAAAGGACAACAAAAATGGGGAGCTTAAAAAACAGAGAGGGGGCTATGAGAGGGGAACCCATGTTCGTAGGAGGAAGAGAAAGAAGGACAGAGGCAGAGAGGGATCCTGCCTTAGTGAGGAAGCATGATCCCGCTGTGAAGCTGGGCTGCTGGGGCTATATTTAGCCTCTGTTGCCATGTGCCCGGAATGTGCATGGCAGAGGGAGACACACACACACACACACACACACACACACACACACACACACACACACACACACACACACACACACACACAC
>JAQQZY010000005.1:38572872-38585105 GCA_030068375.1 Ostorhinchus rueppellii
ATGGATGGATGGATGGATGGATGGATGGATGGATGGATGGATGGATGGATGGATGGATGGATGGATGGATGGATCAATGTTTGTAGATGGAGCTCAGGCTGAAGCTTGTTCCAGGCATCAGGAGCTGAAAATATCAAAGATGTCTTTCCTAATTTAGTCCTTATCTTTGGAAGAAATATTTTCAAAGTGTTCGCTGAGTAGAGATTGTAACTTCTATGATTCCAGGTTAACAGTGAACATAAATAAGGAAGTCATCCCAAAACTGCAGTTCACCAAAATGAGTAAAGCTTTAGTTTTTAGATGTTATTGTCCATTGAAAACAGGAGCTCCTGAAGTACTTCACCTAGATATAACAAATCTGATAGTTGTATGCACCAGGACCAGCCTTATGACAAAGCCTCTTGGAGCCATATCCTGATCCCAAAAGAATCAGAAACATTTAGAATTTACTGTGTAACTTTTGCTAAATGTGATGAGGTGACTGATACCAAGACCCTGACTTTGAGTTTTCCATGCACTGGAAATCTCTCCACAACAATGTTTTTTTTCCACTATTTCAGGGGATTTTCAACTTTAGATTCAATTTCGTGTACAGTGCACAAAATCCTACGGGCAGTGAAATGGAAACTAATATATGATAACGTCAGCAGAAACAATAAACACTTTAGTAATGATGAAGCATCAGCTGTAATGTGTGTGCTTAGAGTTACTACTCGCTCCAGCAGAGCTCATATGAACATAGACATGCATCCACACCTTTCTTGAACTCCTCCAGCATGGCGTCCAGTTTGGTGTCATTGAAGACAAAGTGCAGCGGGTGATTGTAGAACTTGGTGATAGTCGTCATGGGGGTGCAGTCATCTGGGTCCACCAGAGCCAAGTCTTTCACATAAAGGATTTCCACAATGTTGGACCTGAAAAACAGAATGTGTGTGGATATGTGCAACAACCAAACAACTGATCTAGGATCTCGGGTGTACGCTTAATGAGTGCAATGTTCATGCCAATTTATACTACTGTTCATATTTATGGAGCCAATATTTTTTATATATGAATGAGAACACTTTAGGGAAAACATTTGAGATGATCTAAGGATGTTTTAAGGACCTGATCACCTGGACTTAGTTTAGAAAATATTTGGTCTAAATGTATTGTGATAAATGAATAAATAATTTCTGCAGTCCCACAAGGAGATAAAATGTAAAAATAACATTAGTGTCACTTTGCTGTTGCTACCTCTCCTCCTCATAGATGGGCACCCGTGTGTATCCGCTCTGCATAATCTCAGACATAGTGGAGAAGTCCAGGACAGCCGAGCTAGCCAGCATGAAGCAGTCCTTCAGGGGTGTCAGGATGTCTTCTACTGTCTTGCTCCGCAAAGCCCCACGGCTGAACTCCTCCTTCACAAACTCACTGCAGAAACCAAACCCATGAGACATGCACAGTCAGGTAGAATACCTTCATCTGTGTGAATGAGTGGAAGTGTTTTTGTTTACCTGTAAGGGTCATTGACACTGGTGCGGATCATCTCCATGGCCTTTTCTCTGATCCCACAGGTGCTGATGTCCCTCCTGAGAGCCAGGTCCAGGATCAGCCCCAGAGGACAGGACAGGGGGCAGGTCAGCACCATTGAAACCTGGGCCAGCCAGGTTAGAGCCGGCGCAAGCTGGAACCCATATCCAGAGCACACAACGTGGGGCAGCAGCTCAACAACAAAAAAGATGAGGAAGCCACTGGTGAAAACTGCGGAGACGATGGAGCCCAGTGCCCGGTACAGGAGCACCCCCAGGACCGAGTGTCCCATGGCACACAGGAACAGCAGAGAACATGTCTGGGATGGAGAGAGCAATCAGGACAGACTATTGGCATCACAAAACTAAACATTACTCAACACACTTATCATATGATCTTGACACTTTTCTTTGACACAAAACTTCTGAGTAGAGTTTTACTTTGTTTTTAGATGCTGTTCATTATTGTTGTTGTTAGATGGACCTCAGACTGAAGCTTGTTCCAGGCACCAGGAGCTGAAACTCTCAAAGATGTCTTTCCTAAGTCAGTCCTTATCTTTGGAACAAATAGTTTCAAAGTGTCCAGTGAGTGGAGATTGTAGCTTCCATGATTCCAGGTTAACAGTGAACATAAATAAGGAAGTCAACCCAAAACTGCAGTTCACCAAAATGAGTAGAGTTTCAGTTTGATTTTAGATGCTGTTCTCCAAGCGTTTACCATCAAGTCTCCACTGAGAACAGGAGCTCCAGTACATTTCACCTACATGTCAAATATGGTAGTTGTATGCCTTATAACCAATGTTATAACAAAGCCTTTTGGAGCCACACTCTGAACCCAAAACAACCACAAACGTTTTGAATTTACTATGTCATTTTTACCCCTAGGCCAACTCTGGGCACAGGGCTACTGTTTTGTTGTCTGTCTGTCTGTCCATTCCGGCTGAGGGGTATTAAAAGTGCGCAGCACGTTATGTTTGTTGAATGTGATGAGCAGAGCACTGAGACACTAAGACTGGATTCTTCAAGAGTGGAAAACCTCTACACAACACTGTTCTGTTTTGTTTTTCTCACAGTTTCAGAGGATTTTTAACTTTAGATTCAATTTCGTGTACAATGCAAAAAAATCTATTAATGGTGAGATGGAATCTAATATGGAATGAATCCAGCACAAACAGTAAACAGTTTTGTAGATGAAGCATCAGCTGTAACGTGTGTATTTGGAGTTACTATCAGCACTAATTTTTGACATCACAAAAAACTAAACATTCCTGCACACGCTGCTGTCATATGGTCTTGCCACTTTTCTTTCGACAAAAAAACTTACCAAAAAGTTTCCTCTCCTCCGGACCGGCTCCAGGCGCTTGGCAGCCCGTTTCTCCTCCTCGGATCCGCAGCTGTGCAGGACATAAAGCTCCACCGGGTCCAGCCACAGCAGGCTCAAGTTCACTGCCCTCAGCACGGCACAGATTAGCAGCAGCACCACCACCAGCACGGCCAGACCCCACGGCGGGATGTAGTCTGTGGGCAGGCTTTTGTCGGTGCTGCTCCGCAGCCTGTCCTGGCCCCCAGATGTCCATGTCCCTCCGCTCAGCACACACAGGTGCTGATAAGGCTGTCCGCTTTCTGCTGCTCGGTCAGAGATGCTCCCTGGCCGAACCTCCACCGTCACCAGCCCGCCGTGCTCCTCATCCTGAATGAACTTCTCCTTCACCTGAAACGCGGACTCCTCGTTGGAGTCCTTCCCGCACGGGTCAGGCGCATCTCCGAGTGCCCCTGCGAACACCACCCACGGCCAGCTTCCATTCAGATCAGTCAAACAGAGACGGAGCTTGAACGTGGCTCCTTCTGGTGCCGAAATGACCCGATGCCTCATGCACTCCAGACCTTCCAGTCGCAGCTCCAGAACCAGTGGGGCTTCCTGGCTGCAGGCGCCGTACCTGATCCCGCAGAACAACAATATCATCAACAGGAACCGTAGACCTGCCAAGCTGGCCACCATATTGGAATTGGTCAGCCTGTCTCTGCGCGAATCATGTGACTGTAGCCCTGCAGCGGCCCCGCCCACCACGAGCCAGCCAACCAAACACAGCGCGTGCTGCAACTGCACGGACCCACCGCCATGTTGGCTCCAATGCACACAGAACGGGCAGGACGAGGATGTACATTTTGGGGCTGTGGATCTGATCTGTTGTCGTTTTTTTTGTTGCACCGCCCCCTCAGAATCGCTGCAAAAGAGACTGAGTGTTTGTTCACAGCCAATGAAAACTGAGAAAACAAGAAGGAGATCACGCCCATCTTTGTTAGATTACAAAAACAAGCCATTCATCATTCTGGTACTCGGGCAAAGACTGCATGTCCATGGAATAAATGCAAATATGATCACACTAAAATGACAAAATGTGGAAAAGAAAAGGGGAAGTCAAGTAACTGATTCTCATTCTCCAACTCTGTTCACATTTTTAGGATCTCCAGATATTTTTTTTAACCTCAAGACCCAGGAAAATAGAAGTTTTAGATGTTTTTGTTTTTTTGTTTTTTTTTTACATTAAATAAATTGTCTTGATTTGAAACAGCATAATGCAACAGTTTTGTCATACTTTTTTAAAAATTTTTTTAATGAATTGTCCTTTACAGTGGAGCTGTGAAACTCTGCAGAGGACAAAAATGCATTGCTGAGTTTCAAGAAGATAAGATAGGCTATAATTCATTCCATGTTTCATGTGTTCTGTTCTGCTATTTTATTAGAATCACTTAAAATGTGACCTCCTCTACTCTTATTGAATAATCAAGAATCCATGAATATATGCATGCCATCCATTTCTAGGGTTTAGCTACTGGAATTAAAGTATTTCCTACTCTGAAAAGTTTATTCTAAGTCCAAGTGCAGAGACAGCTTCACATTCCACATCACACATGTAAAAGTTGCACAATAAATCCAAATTATTTCTTTTGACAGAACTAGTGAGTACAGGTTGAGGGTTTTTTTTTTTTTTTGGAACAGTAAACTTTGTCTGTGGTGAATTATTTCGAGTTCCTGTTATACCTGTAGTTAATAATTTACCTGCATATTCCTTGCAGTGCACTCCTAATCGTCTTTATTTAAATCAGTATTATAGTTACAATAGTATGTAAAAGAGCCAGAGATATTGTTCAATTATCAAATTAGTTGGTTCTTCTAAAAAGTAAAAAAAAAAATAAAAATACAGCAGTGGTACTGACAGTAAACCTTTAATACGAACCAAACAGAGAGCTTTTCAGTAGAGAAATAGATCTCAGGTTTATTAACCTCAGATTTTGCCAAATGCCATACAGCCTTTATAAAACAGTATGTACACATTGCTTTAATCCATGTTTAGAAGTGCTCCTGTATCACCATTCAACCATAGCATTAAAGGAAAAAAACATAACACAACCCAGTAAAACATGTTTCAGCAGTGTTTAACTGACACCTGCCTAACAGGTATCTACTTTATGGATATGAGGAAGAAAATAACTTTACTTAATGGCTGTTTAAGTACAGTATATTCATAGTTAATGAGTCCCACATCCAGCTATAGATTTAAAACATCAATTTGTAGTAGGTTTGCACTTTAAACACATCAAAATTATGCAATCAGTTCTGAAACTTAATAAATACTGACTGATCTTTCTGTGTGCAAATAAAAGAGGAATTTAAACATGTGTGAAAAGGGATGAAGAAAGATCCAAAACCATGTTGTGGAGACAGTTTCTTCACTCTCTTCCACCTGTCTTTGTAAATCCTTGAACAATTCAAAAAATTTTGTGAATCATACACAGTGGAAAACTTGGCAGCATGAGAACCATGCACCAGAAAATATTTAACCTTCATACAGGTCTAATCATCACACCGCTGTAGGGCTAAAAACAACACTACAGGAGTTGCTGATAAGCCCTGCTCCCCCACTTTAGTCCCATAATACAAAAGGTCTGAACAATAAAAACAGCTTAGCACATCAGACTAGCAGTCAAAGCCAGAGGAATTTCAATATTTTAGGGCGACGGGAGAGGAGCCGAGATAAGGGCACTGTTCGAAGTCAATGAGGAAACTAAGGAATGAAAAGTAAGAAGGAAGTGTGGGAGGAGAGAATGAAAAAGGAGGACAGGATGGAGAAGGATGACAGGAAGAGAAAAGGATGGGAAACAAGAGTGGTATGAAGGCCAGACATGAAGAAAAGAAAAAAAAAAAAGCTTTGGTTATCATCATATGTAGTAACAAAATACAGAAGAAAGCAAAAAGTTAAATTATAATCTGAGGTCCACTCTGTGCAATGTTTATTGCTATGCAATGTCTTGGTAAAACCATGGAAACATACAATAACTCACTTCAATTCTGATCCCTTATAATAATGAACATATAGTATGTTCAACAACCTTCTCAGCATCAAACAAATGCCCATCATTTAATGTACAGAATATTTACAGGAATATAACACAAACAGCAACCTGGGAGCTAAACACAGTATTTGAAAGCTGTGTCTTAGCTGGAAGCCCATTTCACAGAACCGCACCCTAGGGTGCAAGCCTAAAAAAACAAACCAACGAAAAAACAAACAATAAATACAATGTTTACAATAAATACAACATTACTAAGTTAAACAATGGTTTTCACATTTCCCAGTACACAAACTGGTAGTCACACAGCCAACCAGTGGCTTCACTGGAAACCAGTACGAGACCAATTGCTACATGAGACCTATATGAACCAGCAGGCAGGTCTAACATCTCTTCAAACAGAGGGTAAGGCTAACTTTAACTTTGCTTTAATGAGCATGTTGTCCCTCCTGAATCATTGAGCAAAAAGGTCCTGCCTTCAGGAATAAAACCTGACTTTACAGAGTGCTGATCTTCTCCATGGTCAGGTTAGTTACGACAGCCACTAGGCAAAAACATACGGTTAGACCCCCATTAAACCCCAGTGTGGGGGTATTTCTGTGGTGACACACTGCCTGTGATTTCATTAAAGTGAGACTACGTGACCTCTGAAAGAGGAAATAATAATACATTTAAATTTTTACAACTGAAAAGATGAATTCATGCAACCCTGTGTCCATCCCTGATGTTAGCGTTGACTTTTCACCTGTAAATGCCACTTGTGGCCAAAGTGGCTGTTGTTACACATGCTCACTTTAAACACATAAAAGGTGCAGCATTTACGCACAATACTGAAAGAGAAAACATCCTTTACTTGGGTTTAGACCCCTGCGTTGTGCTTTAGTGGTGAATGTTTTTAATAATCAAATCACTAGCAACAGCGAACGTGGGTGGGTGCAATAGGGCTCATGGGGTTTGGTTAGGTGCCTGATTTGCTCAGTTGTTAATCCAGTCTTGATCTGCACATTTAAAAAAGAAATTATCAAGCAAAGGAAAGATGTTTTGAAATATTCACACTTTCAGATTTAAGCCATGTAACTCACAAGTATAAAGTGTTTTCAAATCAGTGCTAGCTTATACAATGGTTTTTCCATTTTCATCTTCTCAAATAAATATCTTTTACTATCGTCAACAAAATAATTTATCTTTACAGTCACTTAAATCATTTCAGTGTCACTGCATACATAGGAAAAGTAGGTAGATTACATGCTAGCAGCTTTAATATCTGAGCTCACTCTTCACTCACACAGTGAGGAGTGAGCAGCTACAGTCATCTTCATCATAATCTCTTTCTCTGGGTGTCATTAGTCCATTCAAACAAAATTAACTCCTCACCGTTATTAACACAGGTCCAATAGATACAGCATCATTTACACACACAATTAAATGTAGTTCACATCGTATCATGTGCCAGGAGGATTAAATAATGCCTGGAATGTCATGAGGACACACTGGATGTTATGAGGACTGCTGTTCAGTTACAGAAAATAACAGGACGCTTGTCACAATGCTAACGGAGGGTTAAAGTCAGCGGTGTGAATCATTGTGAAGACGTGGACAGCGGAATGTTTGTTTTCCATTAAATCTCAACGAGCCATTGTGCTGTGGGTGTGTGACACGTTCACCTGATTCTAAAGTGCTGGTCCTTAACTCCGGGCTAACGGTCAGCCTGAAGCTTAATAAATAAGCCAAGTTCATCTAGTCCTGGGCCTAGGTTAGTCCAGAGCTAAGGAAATTCAAGTGTGACAAGAATTGTTGTTGTAATGTCATGAATAATCATACCGCAGGCAGTTCTAGTCAGAAAAGACATGACATAGAAAACAACATGCAACAATAAGAAAGTCTGTAAAATGTGGAATCTGTGACATTAAACAAGCTACAAACTACATTAGGTTGTACTAATCATTAATGATACATTACTTTATATTTAGTTTTAAGTTAGCAAGTTAGGAAGGAAATACCTTGGTAGAAATAGATTAGGGGAAAAAGTCAAATCTTATGAGGTGGGGTGACTCTAGTTTTGGGGATCCCTACTTCTATCTTTCATAATTTCAGCACATTTCACTCTACTTAAAACCAAAAGACAAGAGTTTCTGTGACAGTAAATCATCCAACTCTCGGTAATAAAATAGTCTTGTGCGGACAATTGTGGAGAAATGCCCTTATCAAACCTGGACACAGATTAGAAACCCTAGACGCTTTTTCTATGATTAAATCACTACAGAAAATAGGCATAAACTAGTTGTTGTTCAGGATTGTTTGGTCTTCATGTCATTGTCCTGTTTTAGTTCATTTCATAATGTCAAATTAATCAGAAAATTGGGTGCTTAATGTAGATTAGAAGTATAAAATGTTTGTTCCGACAGTGAAACGATGTACTGAACTCAGCCCATCAGTTTGTGTCGGTGAATTCACAGTGATGCAACAACCTAAGACCTAGTTTGGACTGTTATGTGTCTCAACATCATGAAGCTTTGAACCGACATTTGATCACAGTGAGGAATATTTCAGGAAATGATGTGTGGAAGTTGTTCACCTTAAACAGTGTCTGTGCCATTAGGGTCATCTGAAATATATACAACTTTACCTTGAAATGCAGAGTCCAAACAAATAAAACACAAATGTAAAAAAGCACAAATTACAATTAAATTAAAAATAAATACCAATATTCCTCTTGGAAATTAAATAATTTAAAATGTATTGCCTTTGTCATGAGAGATCAGAAAACACCCTCTCATCAGATTGTTTCCCTTCTTTCACATAGTCAAGTCATGTTTTTCCATTCATTTCCCACAGTATAAATATCCATTGTAGGTCCCTTAAATGTGCTAGAATTCACTCCCGTTAGTTCTCTCATAGTTGAATTCAAGTATACACTATGAGATCGTCTCAGCATGAACAGACACCATGTTCACTGATGAATTATATGATAACTATCTAACTGAAGCACAATTCAAAACAGATTTTTAAACATTATGCAGAAATAAATGGAATGGACTGACTGCATGAAAGGATGGAAAACTAGAGGCCAAAAACGACAGTAATTTCATTAACTATGCGAAGTCATTGGTATGGCTGTCGAGCCACTTCAGAGTGCAAAGGCCTTTCTTTACAGTGAACCTGGTCAGTTTGCTGGTATGTAAATAGACTCACTGACAGCTCACAGACTGCTAGCAGACATGAGCAGAACATTAAAATTCACTTCTTCGCAACAAGCCCTCCTAAATCCAAACAAAAAAAACCAACATCATCTTAGACCAGCAGGCTTTCTATAACGAGGCCCATCTAAAATCATACCGGCAAAACTAAACTCAACCATTAGCTTCATTCTGGAAGATTTACTCTTTGGAAATGTGAAGGTAACGAAGATTAAAGAAAATAAAACTGGACTCTAACCAGTAAACTGGAACAGAATCGACAGAGTCAGTGCTAATCTGAACATGCTAGATGGAAGTTTTTTGTGTGTGTTTCTTAGTGACAGCTTAAAGGTTCAGTTTACTCAAATTACAAAAGCTCTGATTACGACCGTCGCTGAGGTTTGGAGTCTGAGCATGAACCTTCTGCTTTCACTTTAACATCCTGGAGTTTTGTTTGTGTTGCTCAGGTCATTAAAATTCACAAAAAGTCAACAGTAATATGTCTCCCGTCCCAATTATGTCTTCGGTATAAATAGTGGTCAAGTTTGTATTAACACTGGCTCTGAAAGTCCCTTGTAACTTCCTGTGTTGAAAGGACTGAATTCTCAAATAAAATAAAACCAAACTAATCTGCAAGGGTAGCTACCACTAGGAATTAAGTGACAAAACAAGTCTTTTATAATTTGGTTACTGAGCCTTTAAGACTTGCAGAACAACATAAATGTATGTTGTATGTGTTGTGTGTATATTAGATATCTGTGCCTCTCCATTACATTATTAATAGTTTTTTTAAGTGTTGGGAGGGGAACATGCAGGAAGGTATAAAGGAGGATTGCTGTGTGTGCTGATCCTCAGCTTCCCTTGGACGCCAACCGAAAAGTTCAACGAGCAGGAATAGGAAGTAGTGCGTGAGTATGTGAGTGCACAGGTAGTTTCGTCAAACCCCCCCCAAAGGGGACTGTGTTAGATGGTGCTCTCAGTGTGTGCGTGACTGATGGTGTGCACATGCGAGTGGGGGTGGCTGGGCCTGCGGGGGCCTGCACAGTTCTGCTGCTCACTGAGCAGAGTAGTGGTTTCTCCAGGCCCATTCTCTGGACCAGCAGAGGGCGGAGACTGCTGTGACTTGGAGGACAGCGGAGAGGTCAGAGGTGGGTGGGGGTTAGAGCCGCACATCACTGTGGAGCCCAGAGGAGTTTGGATGGTATGGTTGCTGGACGGGGGTATGGCTTGGGGCAAAGACTGGCTCGGTCTGCGGTTGGAGGTGTTCTGGGACAGAGTGGAGCGGTTTCCCGGCTGCGTAGGCTGAGTGTTAGACAGTGGGCGCTTTGTTGGAGGTGTGGCCAGGGGCAGTGGATTGCGGTTCCCTGGGGGCGTCACAGGAGGAGGCAAAGAGACGGACATGTCCAAGCGAGTGTGGCTGCCCTCTGGAGACTGAGGTGTGCTGTCCAGCCTGGAAGCCAGGAGACCGTTCTGGTACTGAGCACGAGTGACCTGGAACAGACCAAACAGCACACACAGACTGTTGTAACATTTTAAATGTAGCCTTTATTTAACCAGGAAAAAAGCTCAGTAAGATTAAAAATCTCTTTTTCAAGAGTGTCCTGGCCAAGGAACCTCACAGCCATACATCCACACTAAAAATATACAGAAAACACAATAAAAGTCAGTTCTAAAACTATGCATAAAACACTAAACCAAGAACATACACCATCAATAATTTAAGTCCCTCTCAGCTACAATAATCACATGTCTTGGCTCTTAGATTAGATCTAACAGTTGACTCTTCACTTCAGTGGGATTTGTCTCATCATTCCATCAAAGCAGACAATAAAAATATTAAAAATGGGGAAACATCAGTGTATTGGATAAACATCAGCTGATAAAAGGTTTGGCTAATGGATAAATTGTCATTTCAGATTATTTTTTTCTGGTATTGTATGAAATCATACTCCTACTGTACATTACCTTAAACAATAAACAGCACAAAGTGATTCCTCACATGTGACAAAAGTGAAGTGTAAATTAGCAGAAGCTACTCAGTGAAAAACAGATTGGACTCCTCCAGTTAACCAAAAATACAATTTCGATATTATCCTAATGTTTGCTTACTAGTTCTCTTCACTATAACACATTTAAAAGGTTATAGTATTTAAGTTGCCCTTAAATGCTTTCATATCTATTCAGTTTGACTGATACAGATGCAGTGGTTTCATTGATTCATATTACTTTAAATTTAGTTGAATTACATCACAGGAAAAAACATCTCAGAAGAAAAATAACATCTGATTATTATTCCATAATATTATTAGAGCAGCTCCTGAAAGGTAGGTAAACCCCTGAACATACTGCACCTGAAGGTATCATGCTATGTAACGGGCGGCTCAGCAATGGTGAATGAGTGAATTTTGTGTTCATGTAATCCACACAGAGAAAACTGACTAATAATGACATTCATGTGGACTTAGCAACCTGCCTGATACAAAAAAAATAGTCCCAGACTGGATTTAATTCAGCAAATAGTTCAGATCCTTCCACTGGTTGATTATTGCATTCGCTTCAGTGAGTCGCTTTTCATTTCAACAAATACCAGTTTGACAGTATAATGTTTAGAGTGTGTTTCAGTAGAAAACGGTCATGAGGTCTGATGAGTCCAGATTGACCCTGTTCCAAAGTGATGGGTGCATCAGGGTCAGAGGAGAGGTGGATGAAGTGATTACCCATCATGCTTAGTGCTTATAGTACAAGCATATGGAGGCAGTGTTATAACCTGGGGTTGACTCGTTCAGTTCAGGTCTATGTTTAGCAATTATGTGTGTCCATAAAATGACAGAAACACATGTTGTGAAGCTGCATAAGCTTCTCTAAACAACACCACGGTAAATGTCTGTAATCAAACCTAAAGGGGCCCAACAAAATACTGAGCACGGGACTTTGTTTTACCTTGGGTGTGTGTAAACAACTTATGACCTTTACTCCACAGACCTTCTGTGAACTAATGTTTAACACATTTACCAACATTTTCCAAGTTAATTGATTTGATTGATTCCTTGCTGATGGGGTTAGTGCATTATCAGTGTTTTTGTTACCTTTATACACATGATTTAGGATAATAGGACATAACTAGAAAAGCACTCGGAGAGCGCAGACCTCTGCCAAGCTTATTGTGACTCCCATCCAACAGTCGTACTTTTTT
>JAQQZY010000005.1:38600008-38611148 GCA_030068375.1 Ostorhinchus rueppellii
CACCAAATAAAAGCTGGAATTCTGAACTTTTGTGTCATATTCATCGTTTTATCTGAAACCCAAATGTCTTCAGTATGTAACAAAAACAGGAATTGAACTTGCTGTTCCAATACTTTTGAAGATGACTGTATATAAATCCTCTATAGCACCAATAGATGTTTATATTTAAGATAAACCTAAGGATTATGTGTAATCTATAAATGGGGAAAAAGATGAAAAAAATCATGGAGTAACCCACAGACTTCCCACTTTTTCTTAGGTTTGCATTTGGCTGTGACAGTTGCTTATGAGCACATTATCATTCTGAAACAGTGAATTAACTCTCTTGTTTGTTCAGGTAATTGACCATTCTTTACATGAATTGTATTCATCTTGGGAATCAGTAAGTGCAGGATGCAACAGTGGCGCTTTAGCACAGATTGAAAAATTAGTCCAACTTCATACTAAGAGACAATTAAATATGTGTGACAGTTTCCCAAAGAACAGTGTATGAAGCAATTACACAGTTAACTCTTAGGGTTGAATTTAACTCTGTTTCAGATAACATTTGGTCCCACTCAAAATTAAGAGTAAAATTTACTCTATGGCCAGTGTCAGATTTTCAGAGTTAATTCTACGTACTCAATTCAGTGTCAAAATTAACAATGAAATGTGTAAAAATATTTAACACAGTGGTGCTTCCACACTGATAGAGTAATGATTACACTTTATAGAGCTGTTTTTACTCCAGATTCAGTGACTACTAATGTTTTACCATTTATTTCTCTGCAGTGTTATTTTCTTCATTAGTTTACACCCTGTGCTAATATTGAAATCATGTAGAATTGCAGGGGTCTTTGAGGTGGAGGTTGAGAAGGACATAAGTTTGCTCTTTGGTTTCTAATTACCCTAGAAGATGCTTTTCCTTTGGTAGAGTAAAGTCCTCCCCACTTCTCATTTAATAAAAGCTTCATGGTGACAGTCAGGTTTGGTTTTGTTCTGCTACAGGTTTGACTAATGGTGTCACATTAATAAAAAAAAAACATAAAAAGGGCAATAAATGTCATAAAACAGACAAATGAACCTAAATAAACATTAACACTAAACCCCTGCACATAAAATAGAACATAATGAGAAAAATGTCCAGTACCCAAAATGCAATGCAGTGGACTGGCATTAATCATCACTCTGTAGAGTTGAATCTTACACTGGATCTGTGCAGAACTTTACACTGACTTTTAACTCTACTGTTAGAGCTGGTTTACTCTGCATAGAGCTAGAAATACTCAAGGTTAAAATAGTTTGACTCTGAAATATTGACACTGCATTTTTTTTACTGTTAATGTCACAAATCAAACCTATTAAATGTCTTACACTGTGATCAAAATAAACTCTGGTCTGTAAAAAGATTGCCAAATATGGAATATTCGGATGATTGTGACATGTATGTGTGATAATCAATCAGAGATCTCTGCCTGGTTGCAGAGGAGAATCTCCTGAATGACATGGAGAATAATCTGTGTTGGCTCGCAGTGAGATAAGCCGCCGCCCACTCAGAGCTCACCTGTAGCCAGGAAACGATGAGCTGCCAACATGAGCTGAGGAGAGATCTTCACTTTGCTGTCACCCTCCTGCTTGAAGGCGGAGAAGTCACGCTTGTTTTTATTGGGGTCTACTTTTTTCCTGTTTCTGTTGTCGGCTGTATGGAAGAAAAGAAAAGAGCACAGCGGTTATAAACACGGTTCCTACAGGTTTCTACAAATTTAACTGAAGACTTTTTCAGACTACTTAGAACAGAACTGAATATCTATTTCATGGCCCATACTGGCACAAATTCACGACTCCTACAATTTAGGAAAATGTATTTATTTACTGCAATGCTTTGATTCCCACTGTTCTGAGTCATTTCCCACCAGCAGCTGCAAAGTTATAAATAACTGGTTCCTAATTTTAATACAAATTGTTGGAACCGAGTTGACTAATGTTACTTTCTTTCCAGCTTGGAAATTTCCCAGACACATTTAAACACAATACAGCCAACAAGTTCACAGCAACATTACTTGAGACCTAATGTAATACCTTTTATAGACTTTTTTTTAAAGGTATTAAATGCAAATTCATAAATTCAAGACTTCTAAGACTTTTTAAGACCCCCCATTAACCCTATATAAAGCACTTATCAGACTTTATTCTAAGAGTCTGTGTGAGTTACTGCATTTGTGTGTTTGTATTTGTGCCATTGCAGATTTCCACCAGGCACTGACTCACTGTAAAGGTCAGATTCATCCAGGATCTCAGATTTGATGATCTCTTCAATGACATCCTCCAAAGTGACCAATCCTAGCACCTCATAGAACGGATCTCCCTCCCCCTCGTTGTTCACCTTCTGGACTATGGCCAGATGGGATTTACCTGGTGACGACAGAGATCACTTTGAGGGCACAACAACCACGAGTACAAACATTTTTCATATTCTGCACTCCCAACGTTTCCCTCCACTCTGCTACGAACAAAACAACTGTCAGAAAAGTAGGGCAGCTTCAAACAGAGGGTTTGACGGGAAGTAAACTTCAAACAGATTCAGCCTCTGCCACATTAAAAGATCCACGCTCTGCTTTTTTTTGTCTATTTTGGAGGCGGCAGGGCTTCAGTCACTGTTCGATCTGTCAGAGGATTTAGCCTGACTGCTGGGAGGACACAGTGATGCCTTAATATAGCCCAGACTGGACTAAGAGCTTTGGAGAGAAACGAGAATAAGAGCCAAAATGAGATAAAGTAGAAGGAGAGGCAGAGGAGAAAGACAGAGGGATGAAGAGGCGGAAAAGAAGGAATGCAGATTAATCCAGCCCTGAGTCTGTTCTCCCAGGCTCTCCTCAAGACCATTTTGTCCTGAGTAAAGCTGTAGTTTGGGCTCCAGTGAATCCAGTTTGTTGGGTGGCCTACGCATGCAATCTGATCATTGGGTGTGCATGTACAGCTGAAACCATTTGTCCACTTAGTTTACCAACTCACAGACGACTAATCTGTGACTATTACAAATTATTAAAATGACCTATTACTTATCTATTCAGTTACTGTCAGTTATTATTTATAAGTTAATGAAATTTTATGGGATTTCTTTTAAAAACAACTGTTCTACCTTCTGAAATTTTATTGAATCTTGACCTTTCCTGATTATTGTTCATAAAGCATATGAATGGAACATCAAAAGTTAAATACATTACAAAAATGGCATATAATAAACAATTCAATGCTAAAAGGTGAACATTTTCAGGCTGTTTTTACATATCCCAGACAGGCTGCTATGAACAATTACGATCATTAATTTAAACAGAATTATCTTGAATCGTAAATAAAACACAGATGGATTGCTACTAAAAATAATTGTGAGTTGGAACCTGTCTTGTGTAGATGCTTAAGTTTGGCCCAATTAAATTCACAATGTGTACCAGAACATTTTACTGAGTAAACTGTGGTCATGACACCTAATAATATGATGATTCTATGACACCAATTTTCAAGTAAAGCGTAACGTTTCAAATTTTTGGAATCAAAACTTTTCTAGTTTCAGTGGAAGCTGAAATACCATGGCCTGGTTTCAAAGCTTCTTGGCACCAACAGAATATGAGACTGCAGCACCAGGACTTTTTTCTTTCTTTTTTTTTTTTTTTTTTAATAAACACAGCAAACCAGTTAAAAAACAGAAAGCAAAGCTAATGCCACTACGTCCTATGCACTGACTCACTGTCCTGGCTAGTAAACTGTCACTGTCACGACCAAACACAGAAGCGGGCCCTTTGGCGTTGCTGCACAGACGGGACTCTGTGCTGCATTCAGTGGCTGCTGACGTGATGACTCATGTCTCTAAGGGCATCAGGGGCTGCTCCAACACCAGGGCACACTGGCCTGATCTCCTCCTCCCTGTGACTGTGCTCCCTCTGTCAGGCCCTGACAGAGGTCACATTCAGCAGCCCTGTGGCAGGTTTAGATTAGTGACTTGCTCCAGGGCACATCAGAGGGACAAATCCTATCTGGCACATGAGATTCAAACTGGGCCTTTTTAGATGAAGGGCACGGTTTAAGTTAACAATGTTTCTGTGACAACACTGGAAATAATTAGTACTGCCACTGACTTATCTGTTGATGGTCTTCACAGTTCAATATGAATCTATCAAATCTCTTCAGCACCAACTCACATCCTGACTGTTTCACTGGATAAAAGTTATTCAACTAATTTATTTTATCTAATGCCATCCTTTTAATTCTCCATAACTGCGAAGTTGCTTTTTTGCCTCTTCTGTAGACTCATCGTACATAATCAGCCCATCATCGGCTCCTCTTAATGAAGTTTCCTTCCATTTTCTCTTTAGTTTTAATTGTGAGCTTATCATGCTGTAGAGATAAACTGATTAATTCATTCTCCAAATTACCATTACTATAGTGGCCTTTAGAAATCCCCCAAGACTAATCTAATCATACTTTCGTTCTTTAATGAGGTGGCTGCTTGGCAACTTCATACTATAAGCAGAAATAGAAATTTGCCCAGAGGTTGGTCTTCCATCACCAGTTTTCAGTTAGTCAGTCAAAACTAAAGCAGATACTCTGAGGTGTGATACTTGAAACATGCAAATGGGGTAAAAAGCTGTTAACATGTCAAAATACAGCAGATCTATTATGTGTATGACGCTCCATTTGATCTGAAAGCACTTACTCAGCATGTTTCATACGAGACTGCTGATCAGACCTTCATTCAAACACAAGATATGTTCTTAACAGCCCTGTTATCAGAACAATATGTGCTGCAACAGATTATTGATGCCAATTTGTTCAATATAATAAAAATGCAAAAAAAAGTAATGTCCCTGCTTTTTACCATTAAAAACAGGCTGAAAAATATTAAATTTTCCCTCACGTCATGAAAAACAACATGTTCCTGCATTTGAGAAATTGCAATGCAAATATCTGATAAATAACTGAACCATATGACTAATCCATGCATTAAAGACATACATTGTTTTGTGTTCCGACATGTTTGACGCCAAATAGCTTATCAATTTCAGCAAAAATGAGCAGATTTACTGACCACTGTAACAATTATTTCCAATCTTAAACAGAGGGACTCCAGGAATTTATACTGTCATAAAAGGTGTCGGTTCACACAGGTATTAACTCTGTCATGATACTGGTATTGTTTTTAACACATCTGTATAAATACTGTGATTTCCAGCACTAATCCTGTGTGCCTGAATGTGCAGATTTTCATCCCATCAAAAGACATTACAGCAACTGATTTCACTGATTAGTTTCTGACTATGTGATTAAAGATGATCATCAGTGAAAATCCGCTGCAGAGTAAAACCCTGCCGCAAGATTACAGCAAACACTGATGTGGCCAATGAATAACATAACACATGTTCAAAGGAGTTGCAGATGGGATTTGTGTTTCTGCAAAATAAATTCTTAAATGTTGGTGATGAAGATTAATTAGGAGGTTTACATTTATTTTGGATATTGAAATCTGTGTTATTAAGACTACAGCTGAGCATTTACACCCAATACTCTCAGAGTGGACATCTGTGTTATGTGAGCTAAATGTAGGCTGGGACATTCCACTCGTCAATACTGCTGGTCATTACTGACCGGAGCTGATGGGGGAGAAACATTAGACAGGAAGTGTTTGTGTTGATGCAGTGATGAGTGCAGGCTTTCATTCCAAACCAACACAACAACAGCCGAGTCCTCTGCATCTGCCTCTGTCCGTGTGGAAGTAAGAGAGCAGAGAAATCAGCTGCTTCAGGGTTACACACATGCACAGACGAAGTGTAGACACACTACTGCTCACACACCTTTCTTAAACTCTTCCAGCATGGCATCCAGCTTGGTGTCATGAAACACAAAGTGCACTGGGTGGTTATAGAACTTGGTGATGGTCTTGAGCGTAGTGCAGTCATCTGGATCTACGAAAGCCAGATCTTTCACGTACAGGATGTCCACAATGTTGGACCTCTCATCATCATACACTGGTATACGAGTGTACCCGCTCTCCATGATCTCAGACATGGTGTTGAAATCCAGCACAGCATCAGCTTGGATCATGAAGCAGTTGGCCAAGGGGGTCATCACATCCTCTACAGTTTTGGTCCGCAGCTCCAGGGCCCCCTGGATCATGTTCAGCTCCTCTTTGACCAGGTCATTGTAGGGCTCTGTCACTTTGAGCATCTCCACCAGCTTCTCCCTGTTGTACACAGTGCCAATCTCCTGGCCCAGCAGGAAGTCCAGCAGCTTGCTCACAGGGAAGGACAGTGGGAATGTCAGAAACATGAAGAACTTAGTTACGAGGATGGTGTTGGCTCCCACAGCCAGCCCATGGCGAGAGCACAGCGCCTGGGGGACAATTTCACCAAAGATGACAATGCCAATGGTTGAGGCCACCACTGCTCCCAGCCCTGACCCTATGAGGTCGTCCAGGAGGATGGTGAGCGTGGTGTTGACCAAGACGTTGCCCAGAAGCAGGGAACAGAGAAGATAGTTTCCTTTGCTGCGAATAGGTTCAATTTTTCGGGCATATTTCTTCTCTTTGTCAGTGCCACAGCTCTGGACTATGCGCAGCTCCATGGGGTCCAGCGCCATCAGCCCCAGGTTCAAGCCGCTGAACATCCCAGAGAGCACCAGCAGGCAGCAGATGAGGATGACCTGCAGCCACATGGGCAGCAGGGACTTCTTCTCCTCCACCACCAACATCCTGCCATCATTGTCTCCCAACTGCACCCACGTGCTCCCATCCGCGCTCAGGATGCACAAGGCATACTCCTTCTGCGGTTCGCTCTTCCGAAGCGGCTTAATGTGCACGGTAAGCAGCCCTGACGTCCCTCGCCGGCTCACGTTCATGAAGGTCCCGACGCTGATGTCCTTCGTGAAATCAACACAAGTCCTGTCCGGTGCGTCCATCATACCGCTGCCGCCTCGCGCCGCCGCCACCGCCTCCTCCTCATCCTCGTCTTCCTCCCCCCCTCCACCGTCAGTAAGTTCCGTGAAGCGGACGTGCGTCCAGGCGCCCGAGTGAAGCTGCACCCCGTAAAACCGGAGCTGGACGGAGCTCTCCTCAGTCACCTGGATGACACCGTCGTCATTGGTGGTGGCCGGCTTGTCGCTCCTCTCCAGCCGCATGCCGAGCACCTCGCTCCCGCCTCCGCCTCCTCCGCTGCTTACCCCGGAGGCCGCCGCCGTCTCTGTCCGACCACCGACCGCACTCCACAGAAAAATAATGACGGTGAGCACATAACCCTGCTGCCCGCTCCATTCTGTCGCCATGTTTGTTTCACTGCTCGGCGACCTGGGAGCTGACGTCATTTACTCATGTCCGAGCGGCTCCGCCCCCTCCCCCATCACACACACACCCCCGTTAACACCGCCTACCGGACAGCCACAGGTAGAGCCGGTAACACGCGCGCACGCGCGCGCGCGCACACGCACGCACACACACACACACACACACACACACACACACACACACACACACAGCTTCTGACCAAATACTGTGTTATTGTGCTGATTCCCATAATACCCTGCGGCGGGGCTTGAGCGGCCATGCTTCATGAATGTAAACAAAATATGCTCCAGTGTGCGTCACACCCCTCTGCTCTGAACACTTGCTTTTCGGGCCAATGCGGCACAGCGGATGGACGCTCCTGCTGCTGGCAGCACTTTCTTATCCAATTGTATCCGGAGCCAGCTGCTGTTATGTAAAGGCACATGGCATCTGTGCATCCCTCCTCCTCACACCCCCACCCCTCTTCCCATCATCCTGCACCATCCTGCATCCCTCTGGCACACAGCCCGGGCCGCTCACCCAGGATGCTGCTCTTCACTACACTCAGCATTTTCTCCAGAGATGCGCTCTCTGCGGCTGGGATTTAGCCCGTTTAATCATATTTACACTGTCTGCCTGTCTGCCTGGTACACAGATGTATAACACACATTAACCTCTCAACAGTCCTGTCTGGATGCACAGTATCTTCTGGGTGTGTGACCATCACTTCACCAAATCTCCACTATTCTGTGTGATGATTCATCCGGACAACCGGTCTGAACGCGTCTTTGCTCTCTTACAGAGAGGAGGACTTGAAGAACAAAGGTGTCTGAAAAGCTCTGTGTAAACACGGTGATGGGTCCTAACACTCAGTGACCAACAGTTATGTAACACAGCCTGGAGCAGTGTTCCCAGGCTGGCCTTACACCGCCCCCCAGTGGTCAAAACAAATGGATGATTTTCTAAATGAGTTCAGTTCGGTCTCATTTATTTCACTCATTTAATTGTATAATTTGACCAGAAAACAGTACTCTACGAATCAATCTGCTTAAAAAAAAGGAAGAAGGATGATAACACACCATAATACATCTGTAGCTGACCATACCTTTGGTTATGACTATTTTTTCCCTTCATAGGTCAAATAAATATATTCAATTAATGACTGACGGCAGCTATGTCACATAAAACTGTTCTTTTAACATGAATACTTTTCAACAAGAAAATACAATAAATATGTACAAAGCTTCAAAAGACAAATAAAACCTGAACTAAATGGTTTCTGAAGGTCAAAGGAACTATTTAGTGTGACCTCTGACCCCATGGTAAGAAACAGCACAAACAGTTGGAAACATGAAACCTGCTATCAAACTTTAGAAAACTGATGCAATAAATCTCATGTTGTCTGAACAAAAGGGTTAAAGACATGCCAAGTCCAAAGGGGTCACATTAAATACTACCACTTTGGTTTATAGAAGTAGTTCTTTTCTCCTGAAACTTGTTTTTACTGTTTTTACATATTTCACATATATCCAGATTGGATCTTGATACAGAGGCTGAAAAATGCATGTGTGTAGTTATTAGAAACATATTAAACCTAATGGAGCTAGAACTATTGCTGAGTACTGTACCTTAAAAAAACTAAATTTAATCCAGTATGAACAACCTCTGATGATCCTCATATAAGTGTCTGCTTTTGGTTTTCTGTGAGCTTCAGCACATGTGACTTGTAGAATATCCTGCTGCTGTGTTCTCTTACATCCGCATTATTACCCCCATTGTATTGTTTATGTTTGGGGTTTTTTTTTGTTTCATTGTTAACATTCCAGCAGCAAAACTATTTGTTGAATTCATACCAAATTGGGTTTATAGATTACCAGTGGCCCAGAATAGATTTGATTATATTTTGGGAAAAGTAGGTCAAAGTTCAAATTTTTTATGAATTTTTAAAGTCTTTTTTCTTCAGTTTGGGCAAATAATGGGCAAAATTTCACATGTCTGTAAAAATATCAGTTTTGTTTCAGTTTACTTTAAACTTGGTACATATATAGAGGCAACTGATATTCTGATACCAGCACATGTATAAACATGATGACATCAGCTGGATCGCTGCCATAATATGTGCAGGGGGCAGGGTTTCTTGTGTCTTGCATCACGTGTTATTGCTCTTTTCAGAAAAACATACACAGAATTTGTGCTGTATGTTCCCACCTATGTGAACTGAACACACTATGTAAGGATACATGAACAGTACAGGATATGAAGTGAAGCAGTATTTAAAACATCCTTTGTTTTGTGTAACACTACAATACGGTCACATAGTTACCTCCAGATATTTTATATGAGGTTTTCATGTAACTCTAATTTCTTTCTTATTCCAGTAGATCTTGCTCACATCTGACACTTTGGATCATCTCAGGAGGCCAAACACTGGTATCCTTATAATAGTAGTATTGGATCAGCTCCATGTAACTGTCAAACACAAACTAAAACCATGGAACTGATGCTCCTGTACACGCAAACTGCAATTTTCTGCAATAACAGATGAAAATGTACAAAAAGTCCACAATGTAGGTTTTCTGTAAGCGCACAGTTTCCCATAAAGTTGGAATAATTTAGTTTTCAGACCCATTCCCCTTTTTGCAATCACTGTTGCCCAGTGATTGCACATATTTTAACTCTCCAAGGACATCAGGCTGGGGGGTACTGACTGTTTTTAAAATGCCTTTTAAATGTAAAGAGCTCACATTACCTGCAACTTTCTGTAACTTTGAGCTGAGTTTATTTGAGTTGGATCATTCTCCTCCGTTGTTGTGGGCTGTGATTTAGCAACCATCAAAGAACAATAAGAACTTTACATGTGACTTTTCTCATTTCCCAGCTGACTTCATGCCTAAATATGACAGGGTTTTAATTGTTGGGGATTTTAACATTCATGTATGTTGTCCTGTTAGGCCACGGACCAAAGACTTTTTAGATCTTGTGGACTCTTTTAACCTTAAACAGTCTGCGAGTGGCCTCACTCATAGACTGTTTAAGGTGGTTGTTTTAAAGTACTTTATAAATAAAGTTGGACTGGATTGGATTTTTATTCCTTTGTCTACACATCAGTAATCACCTTTAACCATATGTAATGATTACATACTGAGTTCCTGTGACACTTTATGATTCTAAAATAAATCATATTATCACAATCATTTCCTGAGAAGAGGGAAACGTATTTTATTCTAACTTCATGTGTAACAGTGTATTTCCACATGCCTAAAGACAGTTTGTTTCCCAACCAACAAGTAATATTCCAATACTATATCAATAGTTGTTTTTATTTGAGTAGAAGTTAATTGAACAGATTTACAACTTCATCGTTTGCATATTCTATGTTTCTGTGGGCATTTTATATATATTTATGTTTTTGTGATGTGTTATTTGGTCTCCATCAACAATAATACATACATTATACGGACAATAACAATTTATGAGAATGTACAGCATATATAAAACAATCATTATTCTTCATTTTAACACATTATAGTACATCAGTCATATTTAGGCACTAATATAATGGTACATTTTCTTCCTTCACAGTCTTTTCTTTGTGTTGGTAGTTTATGTGTAATTAAACAAACAAGTCGAACACTGTAGAAAAGTGTTCTTCCTACATTTATACAGAGCTTATTATGGAAGAGGATTAGGGCCACTGGAAAAGAAAAAACCAAAGGTCCAATATGATATTTAAAATTATGATTCTGAGAAAAAAGGCTGAATTAAATCTGAATTATAATTCATTCATTCATTCATCTTCTATACCCGCTTTATCCTCACTAGGGTCACGGGGGTCACATGGAGCCTATCCCA
>JAQQZY010000005.1:38627950-38662561 GCA_030068375.1 Ostorhinchus rueppellii
ACCCCGCCTTCGCCCTTAAGTAGCTGGGATAGGCTCCATGCGACCCCCGTGACCCTAGTGAGGATAAAGCGGGTTCAATAAATGAATGAATGAATGAAATACACACACACACACACATACAGAAAGAGAGAGAGAGAGAGAAGGAAAAAAAGTGACCAGAAGTCCAGTCATGAAGCAGAAAAAGCAGGAAAAAACAGACAAAAATCCCTGCTCAGTCCGACACGATCCTTTTAAAGGGAACGAATAGAAGGGAGGGAATAGGAGAAATCTGGGTGGATGTGGTTCTCAAATTTCAAATATGAAAAAAGAAAAACAGGACAGATCTAAAAGAAATATTTCCCTCTTCAGTGGATTTCATGCCACCTAGTGAAGAAATAAAAAAAAAAATAGAAATAAGAACAAATCATCAGACTGAGGTGTAAAAACAAAATAGTCCTGCACGTGTATGAAGTCAACATGAGACTGTATGACAATGTGCTCTGATAAAAACATCTGAAAACTTAAAAAATAAAATAGTGCTAAAAATAAAATAGTGTTGAACCATTTTTAAATAAAATAAATAGAATAAAAAGAAAGGATGAGCCACTAAACTGAGGTGTTAGAAGAAAATAGTGTTCAAATAAAATAATGTTGAAAATATTTTAAAATAATTAAAAACATAGAATGAATCATCAGACTGAGGTGTTAAAATAAAAACGTTAAAATGTTAAAAAACAAAGGAAAAGACGAAGGATCTTCTATTATTCTGTCCTGCATCTTAATGAATGCAACAGTAAAAGGTTTTGATGAACATTTTTTTAATAATACATGCACAATTTATCTGCATTTGTCCTGTTTGTAATTTGATGTCACTAAATGAACCAATAGCAGTGCATTTTTAATCTCATGGCAACATAGTAGTCATGTACGACAAACGAACCCAGCAAGAACACAGCTACAGGTATGTACACAATAGTAACACACCTTTAAAAAAAATAAACAATGACTGCCTATTGGCTGTCAGTCTAAAAGCATCCATTCACAGTCGCAACTAACACCTGAGGCTACACACTCACTTTATGCATTCTGACACCTGTGGCTGGATTGTCATAAGCAAACCTGTTCCCAGGTTTTTACATGACACTAAACCACGCAAGTAGTTTCAGTGGAGGACTGTGGGGAAATACCAGAGCTGAAGGCCCTGGTATCGATACCTGTTTGAAGTTTGGACTTTATTTTTACTGGTTGCTTTTAAGGTGTCTGTAATATTTCAAGTCAAAGCCACAAAACACCAAGTTAGTTATTTGTTCTCTCTCTCTCTATATATATATATAAATATATATGTAGTTGCGGAAAAAAATATTAGACCACCCCTTGTTTTCTTCAGTTTCTTGTTCATTTTAATGCCTGGTACAACTAAAGGTACATTTGTTTGGAAAAATATGATGATAACAACAAAAAAAAGCTCATAATAATTTAATTTCAAAGCTGATTTTTATCCATTTTCCATGTTTTATTGATAAAAACCAAAATTTCTTCAGTTCTTACATCAATATCTGTGTCATTATATTGACAGAAACAGTGCTTTTACACATTCCGTGTTTTCTTTTCTGTCTGTTTTAGTCACATGATACACACAGGAGTTAGGACTTAATTGCATAACCATTGTTTTTAATAACTTTTGATGGTCTAATATTTTTTTTCCATCTCTATGTATGTATGTTCTGTCAACAAAGCATTAACATTGTTGAGATCTGGATGCATATTTTTCATTTTAATTTCTAGTGTCAGTTTTCAGTGCTCCTGCAGTGACAGCCACTTCTTATGTGAGGTCACTACATACTTGTCGATTGAGGTTGATTGTTTTTCCGGTATCAGCGTGTTCACTACTGATGCGCCACATTTCAACCCAGTTCATGTGAGTGAAAGTGTGTGGATCTCACCTCGGAGCCAGCGGAGGAGGTAGTGGTCGTGTTGTGCAGGCAGGTGGGGGAGGATGTCCTGGATCCTGTCCCGAAACTGGGAACAGGGAGAGCACATCCTTAGCTCATTGTTTAGTTTAGTTTATTTCAGACACAAATATAATACAAAACACAGGGGAATAATAATAATAATAATGAAACAAAATAAGCAATCAAACAAACAAACAAACAAAACAACTAAATAATAATAATAAAAAAGAACAGTTGTTGTGCCTGATTGTTTTTTGTGTATGAAAGCTCTTTGGCATTGGTTATGTTTGGGTTTTTTCTATACAGTTTTATTCTAGGACATATATAATGGTTAAAAAAAAATAAAATAAAATAAAAAAAACCACCTAAACCCTTAATCAGCTAAGAATATATGTTTAAGACATGTCATTATGAACCAACAGCAGGTGAAGCATCCTCATTTATACAACACAATCCACTCATTCCTTCAGTGTTACAGACACCGTATCTCATTTGTTTACTTTCTTATTTATCTTTATTTATGTGTTAATTTTACTTCTTACCTCAGCCAAGAGTTCAGCCTGCCTGGGGCTCAAGTCTCCCACTCGTCCACTCATGTCTTTGCTGATGTTGTTGTTTCTCACAGAGGCTGTTGTCAGTGAATGAAGTGAAGAGTGAAGTGAAGGTAAGCAGCCTTGCAAACACCACACCCCCTTACCAACACACACACACACACACACACACACACACACACACACACACACACACACACACACACACACAGGTGGACTTTTATCTTGTTGCTAAGGCCTTGTTATTGCAACACAGCCACTGTCACCCACAGATCATGTTTTCCACCACAGGGAAGGGAGTTGGGGGTATGTCGCGTATCTCTGATCTTCTTAAAAATAGATAAATTAAAGTATTACCAGACATAGAATCTGGGACAGAAAGACAGCAGACAAATTATTCATAAAATTCTTTTTATTCTTTAAATACATAAGCTATTCAGAAACTGATCAGGACCCAGATACCAGGTTCACCAAATAAAGCTGGTGCTTATGAATAAATAGATGATTTTACACAAAACAACACTTCAAAACAATCATTAAAGCATTTAAGTATTTTCATTTGACATAATGGAAATTTGACTTAAGAAAAGAATGAACTCTATACTGTTACTGCCCTAACAGAGAATGTGGAGTGATAAAAATCAGAGCTGTAGGAAAATAGTTTAAAGTTAATAGTTTAAACTTTAACTTTTTTTTTTTTTAATGATTCCTGGATCCAAAGTTCAAATAGTCAAAATAATATGGGATGTACTTTGTCGAAATCAAATAGTTCCCCAGAAACTATGGCCTGCGGTGCTAAGGTTATTTGCACAACAGGTGAAACGTGTTGACTGTCCCCATTTTCTTTGTGTTAAGCACAAAGATGGAGCTCAAAAATAGGTCTTTACTCCCACTGTTCAGTACATTCTAGTTCTATTTCGACTGTATTATGAGAGCCGATTAAATAAACCAGGGAATAATTACACCCTGATACAGGCCTAAGTGAAGAGAGTACATAATTATAATAGTTAAACTGCACATCAAATCAGGAAAATTAAGACAGTTGGATTTTTAAGAAACGTACTTTTGTTGAACGGGATTTTAAGAAATTTAGACTTCAGCTTCTATAAAGGTGGAGGCGACAGATTATAATTAAAAAGGCCACATATGAAGCCCCAAAGTGTAAGATTAAACTGATAAAAAACAAAACAAAACAAGAAAACACTTAAATACGTCACAAAAAGTTCATAATAATTGTAAAGTATCCAGTTGACTAACTTATCAATTACATTTACTGTTAAAGCTTGATTTTTTTTCTTGGAAATTGACCTCATTTTAAAAGAATCGGCCGCAACTTTTACAATTTTAACATGATTAGTCGTAAAATATATGTTAACGCATGAAGTCTTACGTATGCATTTATTATCGGGCACTTTGGAGCTCCATATTTGGCCACTAACGGCCTCAGTTGTTTAATTTCCTTTCACTATCTGCTGTTAGTTTTATTTTGTAGCATTGAAAGTCCAGCGTCTATGCATTTAAATGTTTTCGGATTAACAGTGCGCAGTCTGCCGTCTGATAAATAATGAGCAGTGAAATGTCAGTGCAGGCTGCTTTTATTCTGTCAACATTTTTATCTACACATTCATCTCACACTAAAGCACACGTTGCGTTGCATTTTGGGACTGGTCGGGACAAAATGATGCATTAGACGCGTTTATTTCAGGAGTTAATACGCTAGTGTTTTTCCTTTCAGTGCTCAAGGAACTTGCTACACAAACTGCAAAATTAATGTAGCCTACATCCTATCAAAAATATTTGATCTTATTCCATTTGTTAAAACTTTTATATCAATGAGTCCAAAAATAACTCTTCAATATTTAAAAACAAAACAGAAACAAATCATTTAATACAATCTCTATGCATACAGTATTTTTTCTGTACATTTGGACAAAGCAGACTGAAGAGTGAGAAACTGGGACGAGATGTGAAACACTGCACTTTGCCCTAAAACTGGAGAAAAAGGAATACCTGACCTCAGATTATGGGGATTGCACAAAGCTAATTGCAACATTACATGCTAACCATGACTGCATTTGACAAATATCGAACCTATGTGGGCTCTTACTCACTATGATAAGAAGACCTTCCCTTTGCCTCAGCACTCGTATAAGGGAACTGGCAGTTCTGACGTAGCTTTAAACACTGTGGAAAGATGAGAAGCTGGTGAAAAAAAGAGGGGCTCCGGTCCACCTGTCGACCTGATTAAAAACACACCCGGCCATTACGTAACACTTACCCCCCCATACACTAAAAAGCCTCAGAGCACCCTCCTGTTTAATGGGTCTAAAGTGCCTGACTGTCTTTAAGCTGCTGTGGAGATACATTAAATACATCTTAAACCGGCCTGATGCTTTTCAACGTATGGTGGAACGCTTAAACACTGTGATTAGACAGTCCTGAGAAGACTTCATCAGTGCATGATGAACCCAAAACTGATGGTTATCAAGAAGTCTGCATCTACTTCATAGATTCTTAAAATGGAGACGGCTCGATGTTTTGTGATGCTCTGAAGGATTCATAGAAATTGAGCCGTGCACCATGTCATCATTTAACTGAGACTGTAGCACTGAACAAAAAAAAAAAAAAAAAAATCATAGGTATTGAAGGAAAGCTGGTAAAATACTGACGCAAAAGTTAACTGAAATAGAGCAGAAGCATCTTAGCAGGAAGCAGTGGTGATGACAATGACTTCAATGGCAACAAAAGGTGAGACTCAGGAGGTTTCAGACCTGCACTATCTGGTCTGGTTCAATCAGACTAGTTTGTTTTTTCACTTGTTATGATTTGTTTTCATACATGTGTAATTCTAGCGACATGTGTGCCTCCTTTAGACAAGAGCTAAAGTCAGATGGAGAAGGATGTTGTCTTCTCACAGATGGCCAGTTTAGACAGACAGTTCTTCCTATCTTTCTATCACTGACACCTTAAACCAATGAGGATGAAATATTATTTTGGCTTTTCCGAAACGACTTTGGTTCATTGAAGTATTTTTCACTGTTCAAAGAAATCTAACCAAAATAGAAATACACAAAGGTTATTACTGCTGTTTCTGATTGAGGACCAGATCAAACACAACACAGGTTTGAAAACACCTTTGTTTTACCCCTGGACGAAATATTACTTATTATCCAACACCAGCCACATAACAGGCCTTTACTTATTAATAAAAAAAATAGTAATAGAATAAATATAATGATGAAGCAGATGGCTGATAACCTCTGAAACTTTTTCATACACACTGGACATCATGCAAGAGCTAAGAAAACACGTCTGCTCCAACTTGGGCAGTTTAACTCAGACCTGGCAAAGTGTCTACTCTTCAAAGTCAGTTTTTTTTTCTCCCTTATGTGCTGTGAAAATGTTTTATTTGCCAACAAATCTAGTCAAATAATTAAAGAACAAATGCGCACCACTTCATGATCATGTGGCATTCGTTGCACAAAGACCTCTGTCAGACCCATCAGCCACAGGTTTAGGGAATCTGACTGAAGTGTTTTAAGTTAAATATACAAATTGTTCTCGCATGAGGCCCAGTGTTTTCCTGTACAGTATCGTCATTAAGCAGAAAGTGAAATGAGAGCAAATTACCTTCAGTGAATATAAGATGATCTAATTTCTTCATATTTAGGCCAGGCCAGCTACATATGCAGATTGGCTCTACAATAGCACCTGATCACATGATACCATTTAACCACTGCTGACTGCAGCCAGTGACATCCTTGATTTCCTGGTTTATCATCGCTTCATTCATTTCTCCCGTATTAAAATGACAATAAATACATCCAAACGATTGCTGCAGGAACATTCACTGAGGTGCTCCAAGCTGGAGCCTGGAAGGCAGAGCAGAGACAAACGCATTGAGTAGCTGAGTTGTTTTTGGTCATGTTGTCCTTGTTTAGTGTTTGGCTTCTTGTATTAAAAGCAGCTTTGGTGACAACAAGACACACAAACACACATCAGTTCCTTGACAGAAAACCTCACGTCACATCTTTTCAAAGTCCAGCAAATAGTTTGAACATTCCAGTATTCTGCATTAGTTTTCTGTATAGTTGGCTGCACGTCCACCTGTGCTGCTGCATCAGCACCTTCTGAAAAGAACATCTTCTCTCTGTGTCTAGTCGCATTTCATAGTAGAGGCTTTTCACTTCAGGTGTATCATGCTTTGCATATGAATTAGATGGCATGTATGATGTAGAAAAGAAACTCCATGTCCATGGCAGTCTGTGGTACACTAGCGCTACCTCCATGGATGACAGGGATCAGAGCGCTGTCCAGCTCATTCATGTAGCGCTGAGGGAGGAGTCTGCCTCCAGAGCCAGCCTGGTACTCCACCTGAGAGCAAACCCCAACAATCAGCTCACCTCTGTACACTCAACACAATACATTAAATGAGAATGACTGATCGACTCTTACCATGTCAGCCTGTGTCGACACTCGCAGTGACAGAGAATTGATGCCACTGGAGGTGAGAACAGCGAGGTGAGGAGACAGAGCGCTGCACGTGGCCAAAGCGATCTCCTTCTGAAACACACTGCAGGATGGCAGCACTGATGCGAGGCTGCTGTCAGGAGACTTTAACTGGTAGAACACCTGGAGGGACATTTAGGTAGGTTATACATCAGGTACTCTCACCCACAAAACATGACCCTTATGCAACTCAGTGGAAAATTACACCAAAAAAGTACATAGAAGGGGACGTTTACCTCAGTACATCTAATGGCGCGTCCATCTGACTCAAACTCTGTGTCCTGCTGCATCCTCACACTGCGAACTCCATCCTGTTGTCTCCCGTCAACTGCACTAGTTTTGCTATAAACACAGAGTGGGTAAAATGTACATATCCAGAGGTCTGTTACTATTCATGTAGAGAAGACTTTTAACAGTTGGCACAATTTATTTGACTCTAGCACTGACATAGGATAATTTAAAAAGGAAAAAAAAACATAAATGGACTGCATTTATCTGGCACTTTTCTATGTGACTGAATAGCTGAGACAAAGTTTGCTTGTGAGGTGCAAAAAAAAGGAATCTTCAAATAACCTAAAGCTGCAATCACTCAGTCTCAGATTTGTTCAGATTGTAGCATATATGACAACTATTCCCAATTAATTAATAACATATAATGCCACATATGATATGGTATCCTTTCATTTGTACAGGGACAGTGCACAACAATACACTGACCAAGACAGAGTCAGAGGAAAGATGCTTGGTGCCAGGTTATAGCATAAGCGCTAAATTACATCTGTACTCCCTGGACAGGTTGATGGTTAAAAATAAATAAATGACTGATGTTGAATAAGTATGTGATTATACATAGAACTGGAGTGATAAAACAAACTCAAAATGGGACTACAGTAACATTTTTGTTGACAACAATAATAAACTTCTGGCAACTTGCCTGTGAAACAAAAGATATAAGATATATGACAGCCATGAAATGCTACATTCAGGTATATATTTTCTGTTTGGGAGGTAAACCTTAGAGGACTATTCATCATGTAGGGAAAATAAATTCTAAAGAGGTAAAAGGATCATATAATAAAAAGCCCTGCTGATGGTGTTGGTTTTGGTCAAATTTAGAGACACACTGCTTCTGCCCTACTGCTGTCTGTGTTTGCCACAACAGTAGTGATGCATTCAATGCACCTCAAAAATCTGAAACCTACATTGATTTCCAGCAATCCATCAAACTACAAAATATATGAGTGTTGACAGACAAAGCATTGTATTCAAGTACACATTTTAAATTCATGAATGTGATAGAAAGCTAAGTGACTGACTGTTCTGTGGAGATGGAGTGGGGTTAAATATGTTTTTAAATAAGTCACGTCCTCAAATTCCTTTTCGAATATGTGGCATAAGTCATTATATGTTGTTAAAGGTTTTCATGTTTTGTTGAAATCCGTTTTTGTATATTCAAAATAAACTGAACTGAATCTAGACTTAAATAGCCACTGATGAAAAGGGTAAACTTTTGATTTTTTTTCTTTAAAATATGCAGCACTATTTTGTCATTACACTATGAAGGTGAAAATACTCCTTCAGCCTCCATATTCTGTAGTTTAGTCAAGAAACCCTCTCAAATAAAACCCACCAGAATCTGGTGATCCTTTTTGCCAAATCACTCTGCTAATTATATAGGTATTATATACACAAAAAAATATGAATCCTACTACTGGAAACTATGCAGCACAAGGAGTTAGTTACTGTAATGGTAGAGAGAGGTTAGCGTGACAGTGCTGCAGCAGAGGATGGATTGCATAATAATCTGAAACTGCATGAGCAAGGATAGGTTAAAGTTAAGTTTCGGGTTATGATGAATGCAAGTCCATGGAATAATCTTATTAGTGATGCACATCTGTTGCATGCAACACTCACCCTGTGTTGACAGGTGCACTCCAGTTGACCCAGCGGACTGTGACATTCTCTCTGAGCTCTCCTCCATCATTCCTGCCACAAGGTATGTCAAAGTCTGTCTGCTCCCTGAGGGCTGAACGCAGAGACTCCATGGTCTCTGGAGGGATTTGAACCATCAACCCATCTGTTAAAGAAAAACCCATATTACTGAGATCTGTCAAAACCACAATGAACCGTCCTTAATATGATGGAGGAGGTGCTGATAAATCTGTAACATCACCTTCAACGATACTGGACTTGGCAATAAAACCTGAGGAGGCTTTCAGGGCTCCGTTGAACACCACAAAACTGGCCCCAGTCACTGAAACAGAACACAGAGCAGGCATGTTAACAGTTCATGGATAACTATATCAACAAGCAACAATTACCAGCATTTCATATGAATATTAGTGATGTTATCATGCATCCTCTTACATACACAGAAGTGTTATTTAAGTCCCTCACCTGTGCGGGTTTTCCCAGGCATGCTATTGGCCTGGGTCTGATAATTTCCCTCCTCGTTCTGGAAACACACCAGGTGAGAGTCGGCTTCAGTGCTGAAACTTGCTCCGATACTGATCACATGCTCGTTGGATGCATTTACCACCTTCAGCATCTGTAAAACAGAAAACATTTAGTCTTCAGTCAGCCTGAACTGCACTGCTATACGTTTACACTTGTACCCGTTTCTGCCTTACATCATTGAAGCTACTTTTGGGTATGTCGATGTAGCTGTGACCCATTTCCATGTGGATCCTGAGGCCTTCAACAACTGACAGACTGTACTGGTAGTTCCTCAGGTCCTGTGATCAGAACAAAACAATCAGAATACATCAGCTATATGTTGGTCGATCAATCTCGTGCCAAGATTAAGAACTGTTAACTGATCCACAAGCGACAGGAAATGTTCCACTACAGTGACAGCTTTGCAACAAAACTGCAAAACACTGCTTCTGATCTGACGTGCAGTAAAACCAGAGATCAGATTGACAGATGTCACCATCCTGCATTTCTTTCTTGAAATGTGATCAAGTATCATAGAGTCAGTGTAGTCTTATTGCTGTCTCTGATACTGCAGAAGCAGAAAATCATTTGGAATTTTCTGATCAAAGTAGAGCTTAAAAATAAAATGTTTAGATGTCATTTGTGGCAAAGCTCTGACACTGGTCTATAATTAAACAGTTATGATGCTCTGAAATGCTTACTTTAAACTAGAACAGACTTCATTATCACTTAGGGAATAACCTAATTCTTGGAAATAATTAACAGAAAACATGACTCTCCTCAGTCTTTAATTTAAAGCAGTTTATTTAAAAGAATGGCTTTGGTGGGACTGAGAGAAAAACATATATATTTTAAATTCTTCAAAGCACTTATGAATGATGCAAATAGTTTGCAGTGCTAGTACTTACAGCCAGTAAATTCATAATTGTGTGTCCAGTCTCTCGATACACTGATTCCCGAAAACGAACACTTGTCAGAGTAGTTGGATACACTGAAAAGAGAAAGATAGAAGTCAATTAGAACTGTAAAGGGGTGGATTATTGAGGTGCAAAGGATGCAGCATTAACAGTCTACTTTTGAGACAACAGTAAATTACCACTGTGTTCAGCCCCCAGCCGCAGAAGTAGCCGCAGTGGAAAGACTTTGGCCCAGGGCACTTCTAGTTTCTGGATGAGCAGACCGAACAGGAAAGGCTGAGTGGGGAGAGTGAGGCCATCTAGAGGCTGACAGGTGGGAGAAAAGAAAAGCATCCCAGCATGATCCTTACTGCCAAGGAAACTGCTGGTGAATGTCACATTATCCAGTTCCTCCAGAAACTTCCCTGTAACAAAAAACAATTTGTTTTGCTTTTTACAACGACTGTTAAACAGCAAAGATCTGCCACCGTACGTGTCCACAAGTCCAACAAATGGCCTGTTTGCTTACAGACCTTTCTGAGCATCCTGGTAAATGTTGAGATAAAGTGTGAAGAGGTCTTGTGGCAGTGTTTTTTCTTCTGGTAGACACTCGAGCAAAAACACCACCTCCTTCTGCCCCAGAGCCTGGAGCCCATTAGAGCCGAAACACCAACACTGACGACTGCCGTCTAATAAACAAAAGCAAAAACACAGAGATAATGAGGTCTGAATACCAACAACATATAAAGGATGCACCGAAGTTATGATACTTTCTACTTACATGTAACCAGTTTGACATTAATCAACAGGTTGGCATTCAAAACAAATGTCAGAGGACGAGGCCCTCCTTCTTCTAATAAATGTAGAATCTGGCATGGAGCAGGACTTTCCTCCACTAGTATATCTTTAAAAACAAAGAAAAAGCTGTTTTAAAAAAACCATGGACAAAGTATACAAAGCAAAGCTCAAGTATCAGACTGAAAGTGTTTTCATATATGAAAAGAAATGATCTTTTGTGTTTTTCTTGTCCCAAATCAATAATATGCTTTAAACTATGCCAGACATTGTACAGTAAACTGATCATTAGAGTGATATTACTATTCAGGTCAGGATCTTCATCACCCTGAGGAGGTCTTTGCTTATTATATGGCAATCCACTAAAGACTGCAAAATTTGACTGTAAATAGTGACTTCAAGATGATTTTTTATTTTCAGACACAAACCAATCACAATCCAGTATTCAGCAAAGATGTGTAATAACATCTTGCAATCAGGGGAGTCAAACTTATTTTCTTTCCAGGGCCACATTCAGCCCTATTTGATCTCAAGTGGGTTGGACCAGTAAAATAATAGCATAAAAACCTATAAATAATGACAACTCCATATTTTTGTCCTTGTTACATTCTATTTTTAAATGTTATTTTTTGCACTAAAACAAACACAAAAATTGGAAGTTGTCATTATTTATAGGAATTATGTCATATTTTATTCACATCAAACCAAGAAGAAAATATGGAATCATTATTTTTTTGTAGATTATTATGCTATTATTTTATTTGAGATCATATTGGTTTGTATGTGCAGCCTGAACTAAAAGGAGCTCAACAGCCTTTTCATCCAGTTTCATCCCGCAGGCCGGATTGGAACCTTTGGCGGGCTGCATTTGGCCCCCAGGCTGTATGTTTGACACCCCTGTTGTAAATGAACATTCTCACATTAGCATGGATTTCACCCTCTGAAAAAACAGCATTAATTTATTTTGGACTGAGGTTAATTTTTCTGACTTTCGGCTAGAAACAAACTCCTATTAAACCAATCACGATACCATAGATAAACAATCAGATAATTGTCTTCTTCCAACCAAATGCTCTGCTGGAAAACAACAACAAAAGCAAAGCTGAATAGTTTCTCACAGTGGTGAATTTATAGCGAGGCTCTGCAGTTTCTGACTATAATACCATGTACTGACCTTGTTATAGGGATGAGCTGGAAATTTCATGATTTTCCTTATTTTAATATGAATCAGCACAATGTCATTGTCCCTTTATGTGGAGTTTAAAGACTCAGTACCAGCCTGTTATTACACAATTGCATTGCTATTGAATTGTTTTGTATTATTTGTCCGTATATCACTCTCTGTGGGGAAATAACTTGAAACGCAGCAAAATCATGCAGACAGATAAAGTAAACATACCTCCTGCCTCTTCCTCTCCAGTGGTGATGAGCAGTGGAGGGAGCTCATTCTCATTATCTGGCAGGAGACTGGGAACCCTCTTCACTGAAGAATAGATTCCAGAAAGCAGAGCATAATCCCAGGGTCCAGAAACCAGAGGTCGAACCACCTCGGCAGCTGCAGAAGGCTCAGGACCCGATGAGCTGCCGACGCCAACATCTGACCCGGCTGGACTCGGCTAAAATGAGCACACCAAACAGATGATGACCTATTGATATATTAACTTATTATATATTATACATTAACTATCATTCTAATTGATCATAAACACAGGGGGATAGAAAAACAAGTTTAACCCTGAAAGACCCAAACATCCATTGCTGACCGTAAACATCTGCTGATCTAAAATGATTAATACATATTGATGCACTAATCAGATCAATACATGTAAATAATTGGTGTAAAATGCAGTGTATCATCTTTTTATGATGTTCAGAGGCTCCGTAGCGAACATGGAAACACCGTCACCTTATACAACCTTGATTCACTAGTAAAACCCATGTAGTTTGATAAATGACAGTAGATGGAGACATTTGGTTTATGTTCAGTTAATGATACATTTCACTGAAAAAGTCAGACGTTCTTCAGTTTTCTCCATTTTTAATCAGTCATGTCAATATACTAAATATAGGAAAATACCTGATTTTCAATTTAAAATGCAAAATACAGTGGATAGTATTGTTATAAATGACTTACGAAAGGTTAAATGTAGAGGAAAAATTAGTTGGCAACTGCCACAAAACTAGCACTGGGTCTTTATGGGTTAATGAAAATCTTCATGTGTCAGTGTTTTCTTGTCATTTTGTGTTTATTGTGATGTTACCGTTTGGTCTGGTGTCGATCCACTGGACTCCTGGGGGCTCCTTCTGCTTGTCACTGACAGTTTTGTTGTGTCTGCGACCTCTCCGTTAGGCAAGATGCCATCAGCAAACCACACGCGCTTCTGTTCACGAGGACAACCTGGCAACACATGGAAAATATTCGACTTTTCAGGACTATAGTTCAGGAACTCAACAGTAAACCACACTATATGTCCAGTATATGAGAGCCGTCATACTGTCGTTGCTTGGGTGTTTGAGAACGGACACAGGCACCATGACGGTAGGTGGAGGAGAGTTCAGAGTGCCTGCAGCACGGGCCTGCTGCAAAGGAGGGATGGTGCTGCAGTACTCAGAGGGGACATTGGGGTTTGGGCTGGGCCCCGTAGGACTCATCATCCGCTCCAGCGCCTGGGCTACAGAGAGAAAGACGTCATAGGTGGCATTACTTTCAAAATGGGTAGAATCTGTTAAACTCAGATGTAAGTTCTCTTTACTTGGCTTTGAGTTTTTCTTTACTGGGAAGTTCTAGCATTATAGTTTGTATGTACACTTCACACACAGCAAGAAGGTCCTGGGTTTGATTCCAACACCAGGGACCTTTCTGTGTGGAGTTTGGATGTCCTCCCCGTGTCTGTGTGGGTTCTCTCCGGGTACTCCAGCTTTCTCCCACCATCCAAAGACATGCACTGATAGGTTAACAGGTTAACTGGTTAAATTGCACATAGGTGGGAATGTGAGTGATTGGTTGTTTGTTTCAGCCCTGCAATGAACTGGCGACTCGTCCAGGGTGAACCCCGCCTTTGCCCATAGGTAGGTAGGATAGGCTCCAGCACCCAGGTGATTCGCTCAAGGATAAAAGCAGTACAGAAGATGATTGACTGACTTCTACACAAAAAGGTAATAATCAGCCATTATAAAAAAAAAAAAAAAAAAAAAAGAATATATCAACCTTTGAGATAATTCTGTAAATAAGAATATCACAAGCAACTAAATTCAATGCATGGTGAATAAAGTTTAGTGGTGCATATAGTGATCATGACGACAACCTAGAAAACCTGAGTTCAGTGTAGTTTGGGACTGTTGGGTTGGATACTGTGTCCCTCTCTCCCATCCTCATTTCCTTCCAATACTACCTGAATAAATACTGCATAGACAAAGGCTGCGTCTTGAATCAATTAAATTAATCAAACAGTTGATCAAAAGAAAATATATCATTAACTACTAATGCGATAATATTCTTAGAATTAGATGTTTTGCAGCAGTCACACTAAATACATTACGTACATGAAGCTAAAGATAACATGTTGATGTTAGATAGACAAACTGATCTATCATAAACTAATCAAAACTAACAATTTAGAATGAATAATCAAGCAAATAAAAGTAGCATTATAGTACATGTATAGAGTATACATTATGTTTTGTAATCAGGAGATTTTTATAACCAAAACATTAAAAAGCGACCCAAATGAAGACCAGCTCCATCTTGACCTGCTTATTTGTTTTGTAAGAAATCCTTCCTGCATGAGTGTGCCTGGCTTCAAAAATAAATTAGGTGACAGTTCAAGCGTGTGCATCATGTGGAAAAACTGACCACAACAGCAAAGACCATTCATCCATAACCATGTGATGTTGGGTTATTTTTTTGGTGGCTGAGAAATTCCTGAATATGCATGGTACGGCTCAGAGGTGCAGTCAAGGAGGTTGGTGTTAAATCTTTGCCATAGGTGCATTTTTAGGCTATGAATCCAACTGAAAAAGGTTCATGAATAATGACCAACCTGATTTTCAATACCCTGCATCACATACTGGGGTTGACACAGATGAAGGTTATCGCAAGTAGGACGGATGTGAGCGGTTACAGTACATCCAGGAAAGCTTGTTATGAGTGATAGACACTCAATGCTTTCAGGCTGCACTCCCAGAGATGCTGAGTCAGCACTCGTCTACATTACATTGATTAAGTATCACAGATCTTTATTGATCTTGTGTATACTGATAACAACTATAGTGTGGGCTTAGAGAAACACAGCCATATGGGAACACAGAACAAGAGCAAAGATAATAATAATTCAGCTCATATCATCACCTTACTGTAACTACAAGCAAGGTTTGTTTCATTTTCTGTGTTACAGATGACGAAGCGTTTAGTGTCACACAAGGCTCAAGCACAAACACGCAGATTTTACACCAAAAATACTGATCGGAATATGTGATAAAGACGTCAACAAACCAACACACAGTAGCAGTGCTCACAGCATCACAACAACAACAGTGCAGTCATCAGAAGTCGACCGCATCTTACCTCATCTTTTTCCTCTGCTCTGCTAAAACTAAACCAGTCTACATCCTTATAAGTTTATTCCTTGCGATTTAAAGCAGTCCCTTCCCAGTCCTCCTGAGGCTGCTCCGTTCTGCGAGTCTGCTGTCAGCCTGTTAGCTTCGGGTTGGGGTGTGTGCACTGAGCCTCAAAAGCACCTCACCATACTGAGGTGAGAGATAGAGAGCAGAGAGGGGAAGGAGCAGAGACACCAACCGCATCCCTCCAGCTACGAAAAGTGGATCACCTCCTTCCTGCTTAATTTAGACAGCATGTGTGAGCATCACATGTCTACTGCGTTAGGCAGCTCCTGTAGCATACACAATCAAGGACAAATGCCAGTGTCCCGCTATAACTCTCCTCCCTCTCTCCTGCCCTCTCCATCCATCACTCCCCTCCCGTCTCTCTCTCTCTCTCTCTCTCTCTCTCTCTCTCTCTCTCTCTTTGGTGTGTGTGCTGCAGACTCTTAACTATAAAAAGCTGCCTCTAAAACACAGCTTTTATCAAGACACAAAAACAACAGACACCTAGATAAGTAATAATAGTGATTATGATTACAATAACAAAGACAAAATAATATTATGTTATGTAAAAGAGCAAAGAGAAGCAATTCCACTGTTTACATTTTTAATAAATGTTCAGAAAAGGAGAGGAGAAAGACAGCCCCTTGTGTTTTGTAACTAAAATATTAACCAACTTGTGAATTTCTAAACATAACTTGTAGAGTGACTGCTCCTACGTCCCAACGTATTTACCTCAGAGAATGACACTGTTGTAAGTGATTTGTTTCTTCTTCTGACGGTGCAATCTATTAGGTGTCAACAATCTGACTAATGATTAACTGTTTTAGGAATGTTTATAAGAGGGGAAAAAAAGGAGTCAAAATGTTCTAATTCAAGCTTCTTGAATTTGAAAACATTGTGGTTTCTTTTTTCTCTAGATTTAGCCAAAATCTCTGTGTTCTAGACCAAACACGATGTGTGACGGTGTCATCTTGAGCTTTGGGAAACACTGATGATAAATTTCACTATTTCCTAAATGCTTTATGAATCAAGCAATACAACTAATTGAGAGAATCAACAACAAATAGAATATAATGAATATGATGATTAATAAATAAGGAACATAATCTGTCTGACATTTTAAAAATTACATCAAGAAGAGGAAATATGAGGAGTACATGAAAATATCTGTCTGCCAAAAGCTGCAGTATATCCAGTGCAAATGATCAGTATTCTCATGTTCCATTTTCATACAAAAGGAGTCACATTGCAGCAGTGAAAAAGTGAACAAAAGACATCTACTGTAGGTGCAACTGATTTTGGAAACGAAGGTACAATCACTCCCGGAAATAATATTCAGATGACTGTGAACACTCTGAGGTTTACATAAACTGCCTTTTGTTAACTACCATGATATTATTGTCTTTGTGGTGCTCAAGTCTGTTGTGCTTCAATGACACCTGACTTAAAGAGAAAGGTGTGTCATGGAAAAAAAGACCCTTTTGCTGGCAATAATGCTTTACATAAGGCTGTACAATACGGACAGCAGTTACAACAAAGACAGTCACTGGTTAAATGTCTGTTTCCAGAGTAAATATACTTTTTTAAAAAAATAAAAGGTCTTTATGAATATTTACTTATTTTTCCACATCAGCATACCAACACTCTTAAGGCCCACAACAGATTTTATTAGTTCCCACACAATTTTCTTCACTAAGTCCATGCTTTAACACAGCATTTTACTTTAAAAGTGAGCTCGTCTGAATAAGGACCATCAGAGAATTAAGAGGGAGAGAAAAGCTCCAAGTTTAGGTTCCAAAATAATGAGCTACAAGAGTAAATAAGAATAAGATGCATAAAATACAAAAATTATATTCACAGAAAATGCAAAAGTTTGCAGTGAGAAAGTACTTGCTTGAAGAATTCCATTTTTCTCATCTGTCCCTTGAAAAGTATTGAAATTAACAAAAACTGGCTGAGTCAGACATTGAGCATCTTACCTCTGTGGATGTTATCGAAGCAGACGACACATACGCGGGCCTCCTTCTCCAGATACTTGAGCTTACACTTCCTGTTGCAGCACACGGCACAGTAAACCTGCCACAAAGAAAAGAGGAGAACATTGACAAAAGAGATCTGCTACAAGGTTGCTTGCATGGACAGTAAATCTGAATAAATGAGATCCTAAACACAAACATGTTTGTCTTTTTAGCCCTAGCAGCAGCAAAAGATCGTGCTGCGAACATTAACACATCCTTTCCTGTCCTCTAATTCCGTTTTAATCACAGGCCTTAAACGACTTAGCTCCAGGTTTAGGATACATGGCTCAGTAGAGATCTACGGACAAGCTGGAAGAGAACTGCTGACTCAGGATCAGTGAATCCATGTGCTATATTTGACCCTGAGCGTTAGTCTGTCTTATTTAACCATTCCTAAAACAAACCAAGTTACTAAGCTCTTAATGTTTCCTTCTATGTTACCAGCGCTGATAACATACTGTGGTGTCCTTTCTGTTCAATAATGATAATAAAAAGGGGACACCATAATGATGAACACTACATGTTTCCACATTAGGCAAGATCTTACATTTCAAAATAAGCGTGTGGGTGTAGGATTCAGTGACATCTAGTGGTTAGGTTGCAATTCAGAAATAAGTGAAAACCCCTCCCCTACTGGTCCAACTGTGCACAGCAATGTGCAAAAGTCTTACGCTCCCATTAAATTTGTTTACATTTAGACATTTTGTGGATCAAGGAGCTTTTGTTCCAATGAATTTTTATGCACCAATTCGGGATTCTTCTTCCTGTCTGTGTCCAAATCTTATCACCATCAGACCTAACCTTGGGGCCAATTTCTTACAGCAGATTATCTTTATATGTAAATGTATTAGAAAATATCAGCTTGTTGATTGACATAAGCTATTAGTAAATAAGATGTCATTTCACTGACAGCAGTGGCTGATCTTTTTTTTCTATTATATAATTGGTTCTATCATAAATTTTTGGTCATTTAAAACTAATGTGTAAAAGAGCTGAAAGAGATAAACAGATTTTTTTCTAGAGAAATTCACAATCAGTACATTCCTGCTTATAATACATTTTAAGGAATTTCAATATCTCATCCAAGAACTTCATTACAGAGCAAATGGCAGTAACATTAAATAGCAACTTGTAATAACAGTAACAATTTATTGTGATTTAAGGCTTATTACAACATTAATTCCTTTGTGTGAGGTATTCCCTCTCTGTTTGACATTGGGGTTAACTTACTGAGGCATTAATGCTTTTAACTCTCTACTACTTTATCACCTCAATACAGTGTTTTTTAATGTGAGTCTTTATTATACATTCTCTAATTATGGCATTATGTTGCAAGTGCCAGCTGTTTTTAACTAGATTGGAAAAAATCTCATTTTTGTTACTGTGCATAACACTTCTTTTTTATCTTTAGGGCATTTTATTTGTAGTTCCTTCTGGGTTTTATTGGCTGAACTTACTGGTCTTTAAATAGTTTACTAAATTGTCTTTTTATATTATATATTCTGTTTTATAATGTGTCTTTTACATCTTTATATTAGAGCATAAACGAATCAGTGACTAAAAACAGAGCTGGGTATATGATGACGGACATACCTTGCCACAGGCCCGACAGTGATGCCGTCTCTTTGTGAATGTGAACCTCTGGTAGCAGTTCATACAGTTGGGAGCTTCAGAGTCAGGTACCCATGCAGGCTGCCTGGTCCCCAGCTCCTCTGCTCCCTCTCTCTTCCATTCCACCGGGCTGGCACTCTCTCCAGGGGGCTCCCCTGGGTAAGGCAGGGGCTCGGAGAGTTCATCATATCCCAAACTGTAATCCTGATGCTCCTGAGTGGTGTATGCAGGGCTATAGTCCCTGATGTTTGAATGCCCCTCTGCGGGAGTGGGACTTACAGGTGAACTCTCTTCATCCTCTATCATACTTGGCTGTTTTGAAGAATCACTGAGAGTTTGAGCCTGTTCTTCTCCTTCCTCCCCTGCTGGTGGTGATCTAGAAGTTTGGCAGTGAAGCATTTTAGGCCTTGCACCTCCATAGGAGGACTGCTGATCAGGACTAATGCTGTGCTGAGGCTGTAACGTGTTGCTGGTCAGCAAAGTGTCAACCCCAGAAGAGAGTTGTGACTCCTTTCGGGGAGGACTGCTGGAGTGGTCTGAAATTGATGAAGCACCAGGGTTAAAGCTTCCCTCCACAGAAACACCAACTGTTCTGTCGCTTTCTGGAGAAGCCAAGCCCTCGAGTTCCTCCTGTCGTAGTCGGCTACAGCTCATCAGCTCTTCCTCCACAAGCCTGTCCTCCAGATCCATATTTGACTCAGCAAGACATTCGGGTTGAGAAAAATCTCCAGACCTGCTGCAACAAGAACCACCTTTACCCTGCTCTGCTTCAGTGTGGGCTTGTAAAAATGCATCTAACTCTTCATCTGTAACCAGCATCTCAGCCTGGTCACTCTCTGGCAGATACTCAAAACCAAACTCGGGAGGATCAACTGGGCTTGGTTCTGACTGGTCAGGAGATGCCAAGTCCAAAGAAGGGGCAACATGAGAACCAAGAGGCAAATACTGCCCCTCTGGTGTGACCCGGTTTTCTTCTACCTGATGGGACACACAGGCCGCTGATTCAACATCTTCCTTTAAGCAGGACCTTACCTCCATGGCTTCCATGGCTGACAGAGAGTCTGCCTCTGTGCTCTCACATATATCTGCATCATCATCATCATCATCGTTGTTGTTGTCAACATCATCATCATCATCATCATCACAGTGCCCCACCACTTGCCCCAGCTCATTTTCCGCTGCCTTTGGATTCACCAGAGCTCCACACATGGATACAGCTAAGGGCAAGCAAGACAAACCCACCGGTTCGCTGTCTAAAGCCCCTGACTTCGGATCTGGAAGAGAGTCTGATGTAACATCATCCAAGTTTTCTTGTGTCTCTTCCTCTTTATTTTTGGAGGAGGTTGTTGCTTCCTTAAGGCTCTCAACAGGGTCGATACTATTCTGTTCACAGTGATCTAAAGAATTTTCTACTACATGGTTGATACAAGCCCCCTCCTCACAGTCACTCTTTTCTTGGTCAGCTGACTCAGTGGGCTGTTGTGAGAGTGAATCATCAGTGGCCTCAGAGCTCCTGTCCACTGCTGCAGGAATAATAATGTCCAGCAGACTCAGCGAGGCAGAATATCCTCCACTCTGCTCGTCTAGACCCAGCAGTTCAACTTTCCCAGCAGAGGTGTGCTCATCCTCAGCACAAGCCCCTCCAGCACCTTGGCTCACTGCCACTCTCTCCTCTACTGTGACCACAGGACTATCAAAGTCCACAAGCAGCGCCTCCTCTTCCTCCTGCATCTGCTTCTCTACCACATCCAGCTCACTAAAAGCATCATGGCTGTTGGCCCTGACCAGGATGGCAGAGCTTGTGTCATTCACAAGGTCACACACTGGCTTTAGAGCTCGATCTGGGCAAGGAGGGGCAGAACTTTTAGCTGGCCTCCGATCCACTGAGGAGAGAAGGTCCACACCGGTGAGAGGCTGACCTTTGACCTCTCTCTCATCAGTGCTGCGGTGACTGAGGGAGCGGTCAGGACAACTTGTGCCAGAGCCATAATGAAGAGAATTAAGGTCAGGAAGGCTTGGTGGGACCGTGGATGCCTCTGAGGATAAACATGGAGAGCCCAGTGAGGAGAATGGGTATGCTGCAGGCTTCAGGAAAACTGGTTTACATTCCAATTCCTCTGTGATAATTAAAAAAAAAAAAAAAAGGGCAATTAAAACACAGATTTAAGTATGATTTAATAAGTAATAATAATAATAATAATAATAATAATAATAATAATAATAATAATAATAATTTAATAAGTATATGACATACCTAGGTTAAGGTAAAACATTTAACTCACTGGATTTTTTCAACTGGTGTGTAAGAATGAAGAATCAAAAGCAAGAATCAAAATGTACTACTACACATAGTTTCATTACTAATCTTACCAGTGCTGAGCTCAAAGTCATCAAGGAGTTTGTCCAGATCACATACAGCTGCCTTGAAGAAGCTGTCCATGCTGGACTGTAGCAAAGGGCCTTTAATCCCCTTCTATTTCTAAAAAGAAAAACAAAAGCTCTTTGGGTAACAGTGGTATATAGATTTTTTTTTGTGTGTGTTACAATGTTACAGTGCCAGGCACTGTAAAATTCATGCTTACTCAAGTCTACATGGAACACAAATTACATATATGCAGTGGGTGTAAAGAAACAGGAGACTATAAAATATTGAGTAAAATTGATCTGTTTTACACATGAATTTATTTCTATTAACAAAACACATCTTGCTGTTTAATTTCAATACAATAGTTTATTTTTCACCGTCTGTATTAAGTACTCGCCATTTAACATATGCCTCTAAATGGGGTAATTATTCTGTGAATGAAAGAGTGAAACTGACAAGATATACAGATGATATACTGATGAGGATACACACCTTAACAATGATACAACAGTGTAATGGTTTTACTAAATCAACAAAAATACATTTATTTCTGGTGATAACTGCCACTTCATTATTACTAAAAGAAAAGCTTTTATTTCAAATGACATTTGAGTACAACCACAAAAACTGATGTTCCACATTTCTCAAACTGCATCAATTAAACGTATTTCTACTTTATTGGCACTAGAAACATTTCAAAATCTCACAATCAGAGAGAGAGAGAAAAAGAGGGCTCAGTTTCATAAATATTAGTGCAAAATAAAATGGGTCAGTTTTTAGAAGGCATGTCTCTGGCGCAGTTGACAATAATAACTCAGGGTGACAGTGTCAATGTTTTTCATGTTTTCAAGCAGTCATTTTAAAGCCTCATTTGTCTCACATTGTAGAGATACAGTCAATGATGTTTGTCTGAATACTGTCTAGATGACCTAGATTACTAAGAATTTTTCAAAAACATCACATTAGATATCCCACATCCCCAGATAATGAAGCAACACTGTGAACTGTGTACTGCTTCACTACTACTTGTCAACATCTAGGCACCATAGGCGAATAGCTAAACATAATAAAACACTAATGGGATCTATGCTGCCTCTTCTTTCCTCAGTACACTACGTTAACTTACTAAGTATAACTTACTAAGTCATTATTTAACATTCAGTAATTCCACCCCAATCCCACGATGTTGTTCTGTGGTGTCAAACAATAACTGGTACAAAGCAGGCTAAATATAGATGAGAATGAGGAAGTGTGACTCAAAAAAAATATATCACATGACTGCTATTGATACAGCAAAGCAATGCAAGATTACCAGTTGTCATTCACATTCCTCGTTTTTTTTATTTGATTTTTTTTTTTACAATTAATAGTCAATAGATCATTATTCCCTTGAGTCAGACTGTTGATTAACACTTTCAAACTCAATTAATGAAGGGGAAAGGAATGGTTTTGTCAGTCATGTTTGAAAATGATTGTGACAGGTCATGAATTAAAGGGTAATAAAACGTTTCAAGTTGTAAATAAGTCAAAACCTGGGATATAGTCACATAATATGTCTATAAATCGTTTGTGACACGGATGACGACTGGGCGATATACCAACTTTATAAATGACACAGTTTAATTTTCCATCTTATTTTGAGTTAAAGAGCCCTCAACGCTTTCATACTGGGTGATCACAATTGCCTTGCTCAGTGAAAGCATCAATAGTTTTCATCAAAATTAGCTCGTCAACAAGCTAATCACTAACCAAGATAGCAAACTAACGCTATATTTAAGACCGCTTACGTTTTCAGGTAACATTAGCAGCTCCATACATTTCATCACAACAAACACATCTATCTCTTAGCGTGAGCATTATTTATCAGGCTTGTGTGAGAGCTAAGTTAACCTCTCACAGATATTAAGCACAGCTTTTAGCCAACAGCCTGTTGTTTGTCACCTGGAAATAACACGATTTTACCGCAGGTGTAAGCATACTGAACTTACTGTTAGCTTGTTTAGTAGTGAGTTTATGGACGCGTTAGCCGGCTAACGTAGCTAGCTGTAGCTTGATGTGGGTTAACCTGGTTTGTTTCTGAATTCCTTACCAGTAGCTACTGTTTTATTCCATAACTCCGACGTTGTCCTCAGTAATTATGCTCATCTTCCTTGCCAGAATCATAACAGTTCTCGTCGGTATCGTGTTCTCATTCTTCGAAAAGGCAACTGAAGTTGTTTGAGGAGCTAGTTAGCTGTAAGATTAGTTTTATTTGGAGATGTGTAAATTCTCCACTCAAGCGGCCATCTTGAACAGACTGTCGGGAGGTCACAGGATCTGCTCAGCTACGGTGTTGGAAGGCATCCCGCCGTGGATTTCCTCTAACCTGCAGTTGGAGTCACTGATACACACTGTTTCGTAAAGTTCATACCAGTTCTTTTACACGTCCATTCTAAATCTGTCATATTCATTTTTCAACCACATAATGAGGGTATGTAGGTAAACTTTTCGCTTTTTAACTTAATTTTGAAATTGTTTACACATATCTGTTTGTTTATTATTTTAGAATGGCATCTTTGCTGCTCCAGATTATTTGTTTTATACAATACAATAGAACACAACACAATACAATACATGTTCTTCAGTCCTTGGAGGAGCTGCTCCTTACTTACATGGCTGACATACGCGGGATAACAGGATTGTTCAATGCTCTCTAATCATATAACCGGGTGGCCCTTGAAATATCTGTCAACTCTATTTTTGAACGCATTCACAAAGTGAGCACTAACAACTTCTTCTGGGAGTGTTCCACCAGTCAACGATGTTCTGTCTTCTTCTCATTATTATCATTCTCATTCTCATTATTATTATTATTATTATTATTATTATTATTATTATTATTATTATTATTATTATTATTATTATTATTATTATATGTTGTAAATTTTAAAGTCTTTTATTGACAAGTAAATACCATTTACGCAAAGAGTCCAGTTTGTGTAACTACCAAAGTTTTAACCAAGACTTTACATTACAAGACTTTAACTGTGATAAATGGGGTTTGCTTTTGTTTGCTTTCTCAGGCACCTGAAACCCTATCTGTAAAAAACAAACAAACAAACAAACAAACAAACAAACAAACAAAAACAAATACCTGTGATAGAATTGGGATTTATCTGTTCTCATTAAGTCTTTAGACTTTGGTGAGGACTGTCAGTGCTACAAAGCTGTTCTTCCCTTCTACAGCAGCAGAAAGGAACAGCAACACCTTGTACTGAAAATGTTAGACTAAAGAATACCTGTTTCCGCATTTGCTGTGTTTATCTTGGAAGAATTACCATTGGTTGATGTCATGGCAACTAGTCAACTCCTGACTTGTCTTTCCTCACCTGACCACTAGATGTCCTCATTGTACTGCCCTGTCCAAACCACAATGTGACTGCTCTAATGCTACTGATACTGCTGTGCATGTTTGTGTTTCAGTTACCACATCTACAAACTGCATATTAATTGGGGACCGAGCCCTCGGGCAAGCCCCTTCTCACACTCACAGTATGTGAGTGTGAGTATATAGTATAGTATATTGTTTTTCGTTCGTTTCTTATTATTATTCTTCCGCTCCACCTTTAAACTGGAATTTGATCCCCTTAACATGCTCAAAAACTCACCAAATTTGGCATGCGTGTCAAGTCTGGTGAAAAACTTGATAAAATGAAAATTTTTGTATTTTATCAAATTTTCACTCAACATCCCATAAAACACTCTTTGGAGCCTTTTTAAAAAATCTCAAAAAACACAAAAATAACCCGAGTGGCCACTAGGAATGCCGTAGAAACATATGAAACCAACATTAAAATTTGCATCTCAGCAAGCCTAACAAATCACGCACTGGTACTTATGACTTATCTCCAACAGGAAGCTCGCAATTGGACTTTCAAAGTAAAATGTGGACGCACCTACTTTTAGTTGGTCATGTATAAACACATGAAACCAGTGCCAAAAGTTCTGTCACATCAAGCCTGAAAATTCACGCACTATGACTTTTGTCCTACAGAAAGTTTGCAATTTGCCTTTGAATGGAAACTCTCCAAAAAATATGTCGTCCCAGAGCGATTATCCTAGAGACGTGCCACTGGCTTGAAAAGATAAAGAATTAGCTCATCAGAAAAAGTTCCTCACAGCTCTGTGATTAGTATCATAGTTTTTCATAATAACCCCTCAAAGTTGCGAATTTTGACACAAAAATTCATTTTCCACTTTTGCCCAACATGTCACCTATTGTCACCTTCGCTGGACCATCCAGAGTTGTGCCATTCAAAATTTTTTCCGATACAGTGTAAGTTTTTTGAAAAATCGCAATTTATGTTTTTGCTCTTTTGTCATAAAGAGCCATGTCTCAGAACAGCCTCTGATTTCATTTCACAAAGTTTGCAGAAAAGTCGTAATAACTACCCCATTTCTTAGATTTAAGTAACAAATTATGGATCAAAACGTAGAAAAAAGGGTTTTCTTTCAGAAACTGTTCACATTTTCCTCTTAAAGTGTTTACTTTTTTATCTATAACCCTTGAAGTGCAGAAAGTCACGATTTTCCTCCCATAGACTTCACTGTTAAATTTCTCCCTTTGACATGTTTGACCAACTCTGACTTCATACCATAACTGCTTATTAAATCCTGATTTTTAATTTACATATCTTATACCAATGTGTTCCCACGACCCTCCCCTGTTCTCACAAGCAGAAATTTTTCAGATAGGATGTACAGTTTTTGATTTAGAGCCATTTGTTCGACAGTTACTGTCTCAGTGATTTCAGTTCAACTGACTCTTGTGTGTAATCAAAAGCTCCTGTTTTCAGTTGCACATGCACACAGAACACAGTGCTGACAGCTGATTTGCTGGCCAAAAATAGAGTGGGAATTTAACTTAAATTGTTAGAAAGTCCACAAGAAACACTTAATACCTTCCACATTTCCTAGGTTTAAGTAACAAATTATACATCAAAATTTAGGGTTTTCTTTCAGAAACTGTTCACATTTTCATCTTAAAGTGTACTTTTTAATCTATGACCCATCAAGTGCAGTCAGTGATGATTTTCCTCCCATAGACTTCACTGTTAAATTTCTCCCACTGGCATGTTTCACCAACTCTGACTATTAAATCCTTACTTTTATTCAACATATCTCATATCAATATCTTCCCACGACCCTCCCCTGTTCTCAGTGATTTATCTCAGTGATTTCATATTAACTGACCTAATCACACACGTGTGCTTTGTCAGATGCATGTGCACACAGTGCTGACAGCTGATTGGCTGTCATTCAAAGGAGCAATATAAAATGCACATGTAAACTGCAAAATAGGCAAACAGGATGTGCTATACCACTCTGCAATCCACTTCGCCACCAATGTCCCCACAGAACACACCACTGCACTTTATACTCCTCCATCAACTGGCCATCACTGGAGACACGACGCAACATACACTGGTACACCCTCATTTACAAGTCCCTCCTTGGTCTGTCCCCCCCTACCTCTGTCACCTATTGCAACTCTCACCTGCCTCCTACAACACACGCTCAGCTCACCTCATTCACCTTTAGGTCCCCAAAACCAAATCTGCCATAGGAGAGACATCATTCAGGGTTGCTGCTGCCACTGACTGGAACAACTTACAGAAAACTCTCAAACTGGAAACTTTTGTCCCCAGATCCACCTTTAAAGGGATAGTTTGGGATTTTTGACATGAATCTATATGGTATCCCCGTCAGCAGTGTCGTGCATCCACACTGACTTACCCCTGACAGTGTTCTGTGAGCCTAGATATTGTCCAGTGTTGGTCAGAGCACAAGTAGTCCCGGCAGGTTTCCTGAGGTCTGCAAAGTAACACGTTTTTCTTCTCAAAACAGCACATGTTCGAATGAGTGATTTATTAGCATAACAAAACCCTTGTAGTCCAAAACACCCTGTAATTGCTTGGGGCTCACTTTTTCTTCAGTTTCTAATATATCATTCACCATTAATCTGAGCTTTTATGAAAATTTTCATGATCAATAAATTAAATACAGGAAAATCTCTGATTTATATTGATAAAATGCAAAATACAATGGATAAGAAATGGTGATCACTTAAGAAAGGTTAGATACAAAGAAAGTTTCATTTTAGAACTGACACAAAAGTAGCACTGGGTCTTTATGGGTTAATAGGAATGCACTGATTATAAACTTCCTGGCTGATGCCAAGTTTTGATGCTGCTAGTCCTTTGGCAAATTGTACTTGATTGAACACACATTCAAACACACAAATTTATGTGGGAAAAAACAACAACAAAAACTTTAACATAGCACAACAGAGCCACCAATGAAAAGCCATCTTATATTCTGTCTGGCACTGGGTGACATATTGATGCATCCCTAGATTTGAATACAGTGAATATGTCAGGAAAGGTGACACAAAGATATGTAAACATAGAATATTTATACATGTGGTGCTGTCATTGGGTACTCTAATTCTGTTCAGAAAATACACAAAATTGCGTACTGCCCATAATGGTGAGCATAATTCAGAGAAATCATGACTTTGACTAACAATCTTCAGTTTACCTTCTTCCTCTGAGATAACTCTAACCTGGAGTTCCTGTTATTAACTCAGATTGTATTGGTTGATTGCACTGTAACATGTCCTGCTTCTATTTCTGATGACTGTATTATCATTTATGAACAGTTTTAGGCCTTCAGGGTATCACATTAGTCCAATTCTAAAGGGTATCCATTGGCTCCCAGTCACCCTCGGAATTCATTTTAAAATTCTGGTGCGAACCTTCAGAGCTCTGCATGGTCAGACTCCCAACTACATCAGAGACCTGCTCTGTCCCTACACACCCCCTCGGAGGCTGAGATTGTTGAATCTAAACTTACTGATGGTCCCTCGTACCTGGTTCAGGACTCAAGGAGACCGCTCATTCCAGTATGTTGCACCAAAGCTCTGGAATGAGCTTCCACTTGCATTACGCACTTTAGACTCTGTTGATGCTTTTAAAAGTCATCTTAAACCCCCCCTGTTCCTCCAAGCATTTTAATCTGCAGTAGACTCGGAGTTGTTTTATGACCAACATGTTGTTTTTATTTTTATATTATGGCTGTATTTTTATCTGTGCTTTAATTTGCATTTTATTGTAGTTTATTGACCCTTTGTGAAGCATGTTGTGACCTCCCTTTTCTGGGAAAGTTGTTATATAAATTAACTTTACATACTTTGTGTAGTACATTAAATAAATGCAATACACGTTTGTACGTCTAATCCAAAACTAAAATTATTATACAGCTATATATTTGACACCCTTCATTTGAATGAAATGTGTAGTTTGTTGTTGTAAGTAGGATGATAATTCTTTGCAGAGGAAAAAAAAAAACATCATTTGTTTTCCAGTGGAGGCGGACGTATTCCAATCCAGCAGGTGGCGGTAAAATACACCCCGACTTGAACCTAAACTAAAAGAAGAGTCGCAGACGAAAAGGAAAGAAACAGGAAGAAGGAGAAGCAGAGGAAGAAGACAAGTGACGGCACCACAATGACTGCGACTAGGAGACTATGCAAGGTAAATTTTCAGAAAATATTTTATTCAAGTCACTTCAAGAGCTTTCAGAGAACTTATATGGGGTTTATAAGTAGAGCTAGGAGGATGAGATGCGGTTCGTGTTAGCTGTTTAAGCGTTTATGGGGCCAACAAACCAAAGGATAATGACGTCCGACAAGCGTTAGCTTTGGTACCTAGTTATGCTAACGGTATATAGTTGGTAGTAGTTTGAGACGCCACAGCCTGAGCACACAGGCGTGATTCAGCACCCACAAAAAACTGTCAGAAACGACGCGAGGGAGCACAATATGTTTATCTGTAAGGGGGAAGCTTATGGGACATGCCCCTGCTTCTTAGATAAAATACGGCAGCTATTAAAAAAAAACAAAAAAAAACCCCGCTGTCGCCGTCTGAAGCAGGAGCTGAAAACATGGAGACTTTCGGGTTGGGACGTGACGTCAAGCTTAAGCTAGGCTGTATCATAATCTAAATATTAACGTTGTCATGTGAGACCACACACACAGAGGACGGTTTTGGTTTTAATACATGTGAAGAAACGCTTTTACCCGTTATTTTATTGTATTCATCCTTGATACGAGTGCAGCGGACCCGGGCCCACTGGGGTGACACAACAGGTTTTGCTTTTGATTTGTTCCGTTGTTGGGAAAAATAAGTATGGTCGTAAAATAAGTAAGGTTTCGTGTCATCGCGGATGCGCGAACTGCGCCTCTACATATTTTACACGTATACGCATGAAATATGTATGGAAATACTTATGAAATAAGTAGGGTCCTGTTCAAGTGTTCACCGTTGGTATTCCTTGCCCACAGTTAATTTGAAAGCCTGCAACGAAACGAAAACTAACTGCATTGTACTACATATAATTAAATGTATATTTAAAAATTAGCCTGTATTTTAAAAAATATTTAATAAAATGAATCTATATAGAGGTCTCTATACATTAGTAGTAGTTTTATTGTGAAAATTCAGTTGTAGAGTAAACGGCGCAGGCGCACTGTGCATTCTCGTGACAAACCAGACTTATTTTACACCCTACTTTTTTACACCACACCGTCACGAAACGAAACCAAACGCTGTCGGGAATTTTCCAGTCGATAACATGTGAACTGACTTACTGCCTAAATTCCCCTCACAATCCGGTTTCACAGTAAGTGTCGGTGAACAGGAAGTAGGGCAGGTTGTACAGATGCACTACCTGCTGTTAGCAAACACAAGAAACAGCTCACACACCATTTTTAGACACAAGTCGTATTATGACCGCAACCTACATAGCTATTAAATAATGAACCTCATATCAGAGGGCTTCCTATCTCACAGAGTTTTGTCACTGTCTCTGAAATGTTGGCAGCTAAAGATACGTCATACTCTTACTGTACAACTCTACAATTTAATTTCGCAGACGCTTTTGTTCAAAGCTACGTACAACACAAGCACTGTACATGACGTTATCTGATAACGTGATCAGACCACCCATAACTGAACATATCTGCATCAGTCATATTTGGATGCATTTGGTCTTAGTTCTGAGTCACATCAGGTTTGATGTATTCACTCAGAGTTTGTTTTCTTTTGTGCTGTTGTGTTCAGAGAAAGCTGATTCTTCAGTTTTCAGCCTCTGCTCTTGGACAGTGAAGTAGAAGCGAATTATTCTAGTAGTCACTTTGCCTCTGGACTCCAACTGTTGCTGATGGAAAACAGATGCTGTTGGGTCAGTGTGGAACAACAACTATCAAATTACTTGCATTGTATAATTGTGAAATTATATCATGTGTTGATTCATTTGAGCTACCTCTAGCCGTTACAGTTATGCATTACACTTAATAGATTTACACTCAATAAGTCTATGTAAGTTATTTCAAATGAGTGGATTTTTTTGTGCACATTCAGAGAGCTTTGAGCTTGACAAGGCTGTCCAACAAACACACTGTCAGTCTGTTTAAATTTTATCATAATGAATAAAACAAAACACTGTCTCCATGTACTGTGATCAATGAATCATCCCTGTCATGATGTGCAGAGTCACAATGAAGGACAATTTTCTAATGTTCTAGTAACATGGTGATGTGAACATTAGTACATATTGCAGCTCTTACATTCAATGTTCACCAGGCATCATGTATCTGACATGTTCATATTATCATAAAGTGTAAGTCACAACTTTATGATGGATCCTGCATTTGAATTTTATCAGATCACAAAACAAAGTCAATCCATTATAGAGACCTGTGGTAAAGTATGATTGAATGAACAGCATTAAATAAGTCATTATTATTTAAACAACTGATTTTTTTTTTAATTATGTTGAATTATTTTTAAACAAGGAAAAGCCTTTTCTTTACAGCTGCACACTTTTTAAAAAAAAATGTGTGTATTGTCCACAAGCACCTGCATATGTTTCTGTACATACTTCTATTTCATTTGAATTAACATGGCAGCTCTGCCTTTTTTCAACCCATTGCCATAGTGAATAATTAGCTCCATTGATAATGAATTAATAACTTGTATTAGCTTTTCTGGAACTGGAAACACATTTCAAGGTTTAGGAAGTAAGAGATCAGGATTACATGTTTCTTAGACTAGGGCCTAGTCCTTCCAAGATGTGATTGGCAGTTCATATTTACTACCCATAACAATAATGTATCATTAGGTCCTTCCAAAAATATAACCTGTCATACTCTTTTTCAAAAATATGTTTTTAAACAAAAAAGCCAAGTAATTGCTTGTAAGTTTGTATTTATACTTTTGTTCAGGTCAGTTGAATTGAAGCATACCAGTCTAGTTTTGTGTTTTGACATTACAGTATGAGTTTAAGGCTCACAATATCAGCCCATACATCTCCAACAATACAGATATAGTCAAATTGTTGTCCTTGAACTTGCATGAAGAATGCTGTTGAGTAATGATTTTTTTTTTTTGTTTGTTTGTTTGTTTGTTTTTTGTTTGCATGCTGAAGCTGTGATTAAACCTTGCCAAAGCTCCCTAAAGCAGCAGAGGATATTATAGGTGTTTGCGTAAGCTAAGAGTTGTTCTTTTTTGGAATCAAAATGTGATGTCGTCCATACTTCTTCAGCAGATGTAAGATAGTAACATTTTAATATCACAGTATTAAACATAAGAATAATCTGGCAGTATTATTACAGTTTTTATTTTGTGTTACAATGTTTTTACAGTTTGTGAAAATTGAAAATAAGAACTGTGTATCTTTTTTTTTAAATGAGTGGTGGAGAGTGGATGTGATCTTTGGGGCCAAAGTGATATAATTAGCTAGGCTAACTGTTGGATGGAAAGCTGTCCATCCTGGTCACATGACACTGCTAAGTCTCACCTAACATAATTACACAGCTTCTTAATATTCCTTGTATTTTGTTTCAGGAGCTTGAGGACATACGTGACAGCGGATTAAAACATTTCCGCAACATCCTAGTGGATGAAGCGAATATGCTGAACTGGCAAGGGCTCATTGTTCCTGTAAGAATTCAATCTCTGCTTTCATTAAAATGAAATAAGCACTTGTTTAAATCATCCTTAACACGACTACTTTTGCTTTTTTTTTTTCCCAAGGACAGTCCTCCATATGACAAAGGAGCATTTCGGATTGAGATTATCTACCCTGCAGAGTACCCTTTCAAGCCCCCTAAGATCATTTTCAAGACAAAAATCTACCATCCTAACATTGATGAGAAAGGCCAGGTCTGCCTGCCCATTATAAGTGTTGAGAACTGGAAGCCAGCCACAAAAACCAGCCAAGGTGGGATCATGTAATATATACAAAGTTTCACAAACATTCACCCTTTTGTTTTGTTAGTGTCCACATTATAGCAGCAGCTATCTGGAGTGTTAAACCTCAAAAAAGTACTTGTATTTTACACTAGGTAGCCACATTAGCCAAATGAGATCTGTAATTATGTGACAGGAGTTACACAGTACATGCTCTGTCACTATGGTAGCTTCTGCTGTTTGTTCTTTAAAGTTGTGGGATAGCCTCAAGCTTCTGAGACAATGAAAACCGGGACTTTTTACATTCTCATTGACAGTTTTGTTTTCTTTTTTCTGCAGTGATTCAGAATCTCATCAACTTGGTGAACCTCCCTCAGCCTGACCATTCGCTGAGGGTAGACCTGGCAGAAGAATACACTAAAGACCGTGCAAAGTTTCTGAAGAATGCTGAGGAATTTACAAAAAAACACAGCGAAAAGCGGCCTCTGGACTAGCAACATGACACTGATGCGCACACACACACACACACACACACGCTCATACGGCTGTTGGTCTCTTTTCAGTTTCTTGTCCAAAGAGCCCACCCTGACTGTCTCTTCTTATCCCTAAACTACACGAAGACGCCCTGTTCTTGTGCACCTACCACTCTGTAATGGGGGCTTTTGTTTCAGTTTCACATTCTCAAACAAACAAGCAAAAAGCAAGACTTTGATGAATAGACACACCATTGTCTCTAGGTGTCACCTTTTGGTTGTTAATAACTTCTTTCTACTGATTTCTGGTCAGAAAACTTAAGAAGATTGTCAGATTTCAGTGACTAAAATATTAAAAGAATTGTTTTGCTGAATTAATTGCTAAACGTTTTCTTATAATATTGAGCTCGTGAAATTTGTTTACATATTTTAAGCTTTTTTTTTTTCTTCTTCTTCAAAACGTTGACAGTTTCTCAAGCTGTTGTTCATATCCTTTAGTGTTCTTCTGCCCCCCCCCCCCCCATGATACACTGTACCATGTGAAGTTAACTGTTGCAGTTCATGAAAATGAAAGTTTATTACTGACACAAAATTATAGATGGAAAAAAATTTAAAGAGACAAAGAAAGTTATGAAAATGCTACAAAATCAATGTGTCATTTGACGTGTTTTTATATTTTGAAATGTCGAGGGGGGGAAAAACCATCCCTTATAATTAAAGTGTTTTCACCTCCCAGGAAAGCGTATACTGTCAGTGAGCATTAATTTTTTATTTTTTTTTTTTTAATGTGAAAAATTGTCTCATTGTCAGACACAAACCATGATTCAGGTCTACAGACCTAAGTCAACCTTAAAACTACAAATAATCACTCCTGATTCTGATTAAATGCTACTGTTGCACAATATCAACATGATTTCTAAAGCACTGGCTGATTATTTTCCTGCAATATTGTCATCAGCTTTTTTAGTCAATAAACTTACTACTATTCAATTAATGTTCTCTGAAGGCTAATGTGGGTGACACGGTGTGTGTGCAGTGGTTAGCACTCGTGCCTCACAAGAAGGACCCGGGTTCGATTCCCGGGCGATCCTTGGGGCCTTTCTGTGTGGAGTTTGCATGTTCTCCCCGTGTCT
>JAQQZY010000005.1:38674724-38693747 GCA_030068375.1 Ostorhinchus rueppellii
TACATAAACCAACATATATGTGTAATAACACACCATCATATATACTGAAAACATGAGCTAAGCAGCACTTTGGTCATAAGTTTTCTGATTCATCTTATTAAACTAATGTTTAATGTCTGAAGCAGATATTTTCTAAGAAATTGTAGAGCAGTGTTTTCATGAAACTTGGTGGAGTGGGGCCTGGGCTGAGGACAAACCACTTACATTTTGGAAAAGAAAATGGAACTCGTCCTTGATTTTTCTCCCCTTCTTGTGACGTTACAACAAAGTTAGGCCTTTGTTGTAGAGCTATGCCATCTAGTAAGACAGCATATTCTACAGGGAACGATAAAACTGAAATAAATATACTGAAAAACAACAAAAAAGAGCTAAAAGACACTTCATACACAAATTAAATGGTCTTAAACAGTATTTTTTTTTTGTTGATTCTGCACTACACTCTTTAATCCACTAGCTAGAAGTAAATCACACTTAAGTCAGATCACATGACCAGCTGAAATCACATTAAAAACACTTTACAAATGTGATGTGACTTCCTTTGGACACTTGTCATGCCTCTGTTGTGTAGAAGTTGTGTGAGTGTGTGTTAAGAGCATAAAACTTATACTGTCTGTCTAGTGAGTTGTAAAGCTCATAAGCAAGCAGAAAAGTGTCGAACGGAAAGTGTGTGAGAGCGGGAGTGAGTCAAAGGTAACGCAGATGAAACCTGAGAGTGTCAGTGATCAGCAGAAGATGTTGCCAGTGTTGCTGCTGTGACCTCCTCAGCTCTTTCACAAGTTCAGTCTCCCTCTGAGCCAAACCACAAGGTGACATTTTTGTACTTTCTGACACACACTTTAGTTTTCTTTAACAGATCTATAAATACTTCCCTGATTATTCTGTGTCTTTCTCTTGATGTCACCCTTCACATGCTTCTGTTGTGGAAACAGAAAGCAGGCTTTGTTCTAAAATGTGTTAGGCGCGTAGTCAGTTTCTTTGTTGTCAAGGCAGATAATTATAGAACGATCCTGAACTATCAATGCCATCCAGGACCTTCTGTTGGGTTTTGCAAAATGGCTTTAAGAGTCTGGTTCCCACCAGCTCTATTTAAGTGTCATGAGAGAACTTTTGTTATGATTTGGCGCTATATACATAACATTTGATTTAACTTGACCTATGTTACACATGGTAGATGTACCCTCTAATCAAACTCTTTAAATCTCCGTGTGACCTTTTCATACATACCTTGGAGGATACAGTTTCTTTTTTGCCTCAGCCACCAGAGAGCCATTTTCATTCAACAGGAAACCAGTTGCCACCGTTCCTGCACCCAAACTGGCCAACAGAGCAGCCGTATTGCGAGTTGAAAATAGACGCGTGAAGGAGCTTGCCATCTTTCTGCTTTGTGGGTAAATTGTCTGTAGCAAATGAACTAGAAAGAAGGGGGCGAGAAATTGAAATCCACATTATCAACTTGAAAGTAATACAAAGCAAGCACCCACAGTAATGCATTTATAGATGAAATGAAATGTGCTGCCTCATGTCTTGTATTGTGTTGACCCTCTCCCACACTCATACACAGGTCATGTTCAACACAGTAACAAGCTTAGAGTAGGAGGGTTATGGCAGATGCTCTTAGCCTCTTAGCATTATCGCAGTATCTTCCGCCTACAGAATGGCAGGTATCCTCTTTTTACTAATAGTTCAGTACCGAACAATTACCCAGACACATATAGAAAATATAAAACGCATACAAAAAAACTGACAGGACATGAAACGGTGCTGAGATTTAGGGATAAATTCTAGTTTGTAAAGTAAATCATATAAAGAAGTATTTCACTTTTGTCTGATCAGTTTGTACTTGATGGAGCCACTTAAGTTCTAGTTTGTCCTTCACAGAGGACGAGCAGTCTTCATGTCTGTGTCTTAATATAGAGAAAGCTGCAAGGACATCATTACTGCTGTTAATCCTGGTCAGAGCTGAAAGATGGCTGATCACCCCCCACCCACAACCCCCCCCCCCCCCTCCCTTGTACAGCTAAGATTCTTCCCCCTTCTCCTGTAAGTCCCATTATTTCTTCCTCATCGACATGATTTGTCCCATCTGGTGACTTTCCTTTGAGTCTGTGGAGGTCAAGCACAGTACACTAGTAGTTTGGGTCAATGGTGATATTTATAGACCATCAGGAAGGCACATGTACTGCCAGGATCCAGTGCCAAGAACCATCTCTGGCGGACAACCCAGTGACATTCTGAACCGTCACAGGACCAGACCCTCGTGACACCAGGAGTGTGTCAGAGGGGAGGAGCATGGAGGAAGTCAGGTAAGCAATTATAAATAGGGAAGGGAAAAAAATGCGGATCAAAAGTCGTGGAAGACGTTTTGTGCCAGAGAGAGATTGTAAATGCAAAAACTACAAGGCTTTAGTGCAAACTGACACTGTGGATCATGTGGTCTTATAGTCAGGATTATACCAAAACCACCACAGACCTGGGATGAGCCTCTCCGTCCCCTGACCTTTTAACTCCGAGCATATGTGCAGGATGTAAGAGTACACAGTCTTGACACTCAAGTATTTGAAAATAAAAATATTCCGAGCAAGTACAAACATATCAACATTTTAACTAAAATTATCAGCAATTTATGTTCTCTTCAACTTCCTTGTAAATCTTTTGAGCACATTTCTTCCTGAATATTTTCTTCATATTGTCTCAACATCCTCTAAACAGAGGTAACTATTGAAACATGCAGAAGACAGATATCAGATAATCAGTCTGAGCGTTGTTTTAGATTAGAATTATAGAAGCTGTTTGAGATAAAAGAAGAGGTACAGTACCTGTGGAAAAGCTGTTCACCTTCTTGCTGGAGGTCTGTGGTTAAAGAGCTTTTCACTGTCCTCTGTCGGGGGGCTCCGCCTCCTCATGTGGGATTAAAATGTAGAGGCCAATGATAAGTTAAGAGAAAGCAGTGAGAAACCAATGAAGGGCTTTGGTGGAGGCCGCCACTGAGGGTCCGATATCACTGACCCATTTGACCTTGATATTTTGCAGACACACACACACAGATGATCTTTACCTCTAATCCAACCCCTTAAACCACTACAACTTCTACCTGCCAAGAAAATGTCCAATGGCTCTGTAATTCAGGTTTCTTTGCTTTTATTTTCAAGCTCGATGTATATAAATATGTGAATTACACAGGGAAATGCATGGAAGAACAGCAATGTAAGAAAGCAAGGGTTTTTAATATTAATGCATTTAAGTGTTAAAATATAACTGACATCAGAAATATGCCAAATAAAAAAACAAAAAAAAAAGAACTAAAGGTGAAGTACAAGGAAAATTGTCTACAGGACAGAGGAAACCACGCTATAAGCAGTTTAGTCTATTGACATTCTTTACAAAACAATAGTCCAAAGATATTACTATTTTACTAATACATACACCAAGGTTTAAATATAAATATGAATGTCAACATTGACAAGAAACTAATATTACTGACACATGTGAAACAAATATAACTGATAAATCTTGTAGAATATAAGAAACCTTTCAGGCTCATTCTGTTATAAAAGAGCAAAATGACTGTGTACAAAATGACTAAATTACAAAACTGAAATGACAATGAATTTCAGCAGCCATGCTTTTGATTGTGAAGAGCGAGACAAAAAAACACTGTCCCCAATTTGCATTTACCGTGTTTTCAGATTTGGAATGTGTGTAAACCACAAAGATTGTTAGCCATACCATGCAAATGCAACAACACAGATGTTTAGTATATAAAAAATACTGAAAAACTAACATCTCCTGTGAGCATCAATAACACAGAGAGGCAAAGCAGTTAGTACAGCAGAAACATAAGCTCTGAGCTGTACATATCTATGATACACGCAGCAGTCATTCCCCTGCTTCACTGTGTGGCGGTTCGTTTCATTCCTCTCTGCTATCTGATCATGTGTCCCTGCTGCTTCTGGCAAAACATGAGCACAGGTTATATGAGTGCACCGGTACATTTTTATTTTGTTTTAGTCTCCATTCGTAACCTGAACAAAATATCTGGTTCTTTAGCTGCAAAGTGTTGGATTATTTCCATTTCCTAAGCAGCTACCGGCTTCTTCTGCTGCTGGCAACAACATTCGAAAGAGTAGTGTTACAGCTTTCACATGGCATGAAACCATTTAAACCATTTAGATCATCAATAATATATTTTAATGCAGCTTTAGTGCTATTCAAGTGAACTGAAGTCAGTCACTGAAGTCTGTTGCTCTATGGGTTCATAGTATGGGGGCCATCAACACAAGCATCCACACAACTCTGTAAGCCAGTTTGTGTCTGACAGTCAGTCCTGATCAGGTTTAAAGTTAAATATTTCTGCTATTTTAAGTCAGATCCATGTGATATTTGAATAGTCAGTTTTCGTACTATTGGAGCTCACATTAGACCTCGAGGCTGACCCAGGACACGCTGAAGGGGATTATATCTCTCTCGGCTAGCCTGGGAATGTCTCAGGATTCCCCCAGAATAGCTGGTGGAAGTGGCTGGGGAGAGGGCTGTCTGGGCCTTGTTGCTGAGGCTGCTGCCCCTGCCACCTGGCCCCGAGGAGCTCACACTAACGTTGAATTGAATGTGGACATATTATTGACACACTTGCAGCATGTCAACGCATCTTTAATTCATCTTGCTGAGTTCAATTTCATAGTAATATTTAAAATCTGAAATGGTTCGATGGCCTGAACAGTGTTGGAATATTTGGAGAATTTTTCAGCTATGTAAGTGAAAAACAATTGAGCATACTTTGATTAGAACTGTTACAGACTACAGACTGTTACAGATGTTCTCTCCAGAGGGGCATCACAGGTACCACTTTCACTCCCCCTGGTTAAATACTGTGACTTCTGTTTATGTGGGATGTCCAGTGTCTTGATGTGTCCAGAATGCACAGGGTGCCCCTCTAAACGAATTACCACACAGTGAATCAGGGGTTTGTAACATTCCACCACATAAATACTGTACAGAGATGAAGAGACTGAGGGGTTAACAGCAGCTCTTTGTGCCTCACGATGATACAAATACATTAAAACTTGTCTGACAGTGCTTATGAATACAGAGGCAGTGTGTTTGGTATTTACAATGTGATAGCAGCAACTGACAGCTTCTAATGTCATGTTCACAATCTAACAGGGTGGTGTCTACAGTCATAACTGCATGGCTGTATGGCAAGGACTCATGTATGTTATACAGTTCATCCTGTTTACTACTTATACACATGAAATATTCATACAAAAAGGCACATTTTGACCTGAGTTTCACCTGAGTGATGTTTTACGTAACAACTCCTGCTTTATAAAGAATGAACCTCAAGCTTTGCGAATCCATTGTGTGGTTCTATTTGTGTTTATACTGTGTTTGTAGATGAAATACAGTTATCATCAGCCAGGTGGTACACGAGGTTCAATTTTCAGGGACAGCTCATAAAGAGTGTCTTCATCCATCACCAGTGTTTTATCCAGTAGGAACTGAGTCACCTGGAAGGAGGTAGGAAGGAAAGGACACATTTTGTGTTAATAACTCCAGTGTTATTGTGCCACACAGCACCTATTTCAAGGGTAAAGGCTGCAGTTAGATAAGACACACCTTTGGTTGGTGCTCTATCCTGTAAGGGGCTTGCTGGAATTGACGAATCTCTCGGATTATGTGAGAAATCTGTGTGAGAAAAGACAGTAAACTTACTTAGTCAGGCTTCTGTATGGACTGCTAAAGGTTACAAATGGGTAGTTCTGCTTGTTTGTTTACCATTCTCATTTTAGAGAAGTTAACCAGGCCTTCCTCAGTGAAATTTGGTGTTCCTTCTTCAATGAAAGCCAGGTCAGTGAGGTACATGCCCAAGTATGGGACACATGGAGGGTTACAGCTAAAAACACACAGAAATCAATCATTGAAGTGTTTTTCAGAGCTGGATTTACACACTTGAAGCTCATTTGGGAATGAGCAGTACTTACTTTTTCAGTGTCTCTCTGAGATTCTTGAACCTCCCCTCAGATGACACTGTTTTCTGCAGCCTGTCCATCAGAGCCTTGGTCTACAACAACAAGAACAAACACAAGTATTATGTTTAGGGAGTCAACTTTATTCATAGCAACTGTTTGTTGAAGATGTCCGACCTGTTTGCAGACTTTGGCCCAGGTCTTCTTCAGCCTGTAGATGGCGCTGCGGTTCAGGGCAGAGGTGATCTCCAGCACCCCATTGTAGTTGTTGAGGCAGCGGCAGATATCAGCGACTGCTAACCACTTTTCTATGGAGCTGGCTCTGGAGCCCACGTCAGTATGGGTCATTATCTGAGAAGCCACCAGGTTACTCATCTGTGGAGAGGGGACGAGAGGGAGAAGAGATGGCAAATATGACATTTTCACATAACAACAGCTCTTCAAAACGGAAGCAACAGAGACAGAACATTTCAAACCGAGTATAGAAAAGGCTGGATTTTACACTGTGCTGCTGCGTTACACTGTGACTAAATGAAATGGTGGCTGGTGTTTGTCCTCACCACAAGTGTCACATTCTATCAAAAAATATACATCAAAAACAGACCTCTTCAGTGTACAGTACAAAAACAGAAGGTTTAATCTTACGTCATTAAAATGCTGGCTTGTCTTCATGATGTATGGAGTCCGCTCTGTCTTGTCAACTTTCATCCAGCCCTGACCAAGAAACTCCCTGTCGACCACAAAGCATACATTAATCAGAAAAGAACATAGAACATACAGGAGCCAGACTTAATCTGTGTCTGCATGTCATAACCTGCACTGCACCGGTTTGATCCAAATGTCATGTCTTTAGTTATGCCAGCTGAATATACTCTTGGACATGTTAGATTTTGTACAAGAATAAACTAAATTGAATGAACTAATATGTTGAAGTACATCAGGGTGAGGATACCGACATTACCTTTTACCTGGTTCATCTAGTCACTGTGGACACAAATGCATTACTATGTAGCCAAATATTAGCAACTGTATAAAAGAGAAGAGCTAAACCTTTCCCTAATTTCTCTCTCAAAGGCCCAGAGCAGTGTTTCAGACATCTGTTCTCTTGTATTTATTCTGATTTTCTATAGTTTTCTATCAGTCGTTGTTAGCCAAGGTTTCATCTGGTTCTTTTTAAATCCACATTTTACATTTTCTTTGTCTGAGAATGGATCATTTTACTGAAATTAAAACTAAAAATGATCTGCATCTTCACTATTTTCTGCTTCCAGATGTTTTTTTTTTTACACAGCAAGTTTAGTCATTGTGTGTGTTTTCAGGGTATTTTTGTATATTTATTTAACTGATCGTGTATACACGTCTAAACAAATACAAACAGTCAAACATCTGAATATAAAATAGAATTTCTTTATTGTCATTGCACATATTTCAGAGCAACAGAATTATTTCCAGATTACAAAACCAACCAAGATCACACAGAACACAGGACATAAACATGAGGGTACAGGTACAGTTATAACTGATGAATCGCAGTGGTGCGCTCCGTTTTTTTTCGCAGATGGGAAAAGGAAAACATCAGGGTTCGAGGTGAGGGGGGAAAAAAAAGGATGAATATGAATGAATCTCCAAATGAGACAAAAAACAGGGAAACATCTCAATATGATGATTAGAGGTTCAGGAGTTATTTTACAGCAATTGGTATGTTCCATTTTTGTCTTTCGTTCTGCAAACACGGAGCACATTTATTGAGATTCATCAGTACAGTTGTATCTGTATTCCCATGTATGTCCTGTTGTTAATGTAATCTTGGTCGGTTGTAACTGGAAGGTAATTTCGTTGCTCTGAAATGTGTGCAATGACAAAGTGAATCATGAATTGTTAATGTTCATTCTCTCCACATTAACTGATTTTTTTTTTTTTTACTTTTCCACTCTGAAGTTAATTATGTCCTCTTATATATCAGTATATTTATAAACTAAAGCCTGTATTGCATCCAAAAAAACAACAACAACAACATTGGCTGTGATATTGTAGCTGCTGTTCTATCATTTGTGATAACAGAACGGTTATTTCTGTCTCCAAACAACTGATGTTATAAGATCCTGGTTTGAATACAATATGTTTCTTCTCCCAACCTTGGGCATGTGAGTTGAGTCATGATGTGCTAGATGATGTACTCACTCATAGGGAATACTTCTGAACACGATGTGATCCAGCAGGGTGATCTGCTCTGCCAGTTCCATGGCTGAGAGAGACTCGAAACACTCTGCCTTAGGACTCTCCGCCTACAACCACACACGCACACAAACACACAAAAGAGTGGGTGTGCACAGTTTAAAATATAAATGTATGTACCGGAATTTCAATGCACTCAAACAAGTATGCGCAGGATTACAGTACTACACAGTCACTAATAGTTCACATAGTGGAGCTCCAGCTACAAATCTAGATATCTGACAAGGGCTGTGATAGAATTCACCACAAAACTACACGGTGACCACAGCTGGCAGATTTTAAGGGAGGGGCTTCTTTATAAAGAGAATGATTTTCTTACCACAATGAAGTGAAGTAGGGGGCAGCTTTTCTGTTCCAGAGATAAATCATTTTAACTACTGCTTTATAGGTTTTACTACTTTAAAAATGTCATTCCTCCTGTTAAATACTGTCACAGGTGGTGATACTGACCATTTGTAAGATGTCCTCAATCTTCAGCTGAGCATCATCTTGGTCTTCTTGAGAAAGGGCACTGAAATGAAAATGAACCCTGTTACAGCATAAAACTCACTAATCACGTTGTTATATTTAATTCACCAGTAGATGGGCATTTATTTTACTTTGTGTGGGCAATTGTACCTTAATATGTTTGTTGTTGCTTTCCTCTCTTGTGGCAGCAGGTCTGGATCTCTCAACACTTCTTCCAAGAGACTAATGACCCCCATCTTCAGCTCACTGCTCATTTCAAAGTCCTGGTGAGCAAACACATTTAAACACATCGATAGGTCAGTATGTTGTAAAGCAACATTAGCTGTAAAGTAGATATCTTTTTTAAAAATTATTTAGTGTCCTTATGATTTGATTCCAACAAGATTTCTCCAATTAAACACTGTATTATTACTATTATCAAATATACAGTATAGTGCTTAGTTTCATATTAGTGTAAATAACTAATGCCAACATTGTATTTATTTTTTAAGTAACTATAATGACCATACACATAGCAGAGTGGATGTTAATTATGGTTACCATCAAATACATTTGTACAACCAAACAAAATGGTTCCATCTAGAGGACATTTGCACATTTTGTACTTGAATTTTCTTGTCCACATGGTACAAATTTCTTCTACAAAAAAGTAGAGAAAAATAAATGCAATATTTACTAAAACTTAAGAGAAAAGTCAGAGACTGGTTGGATGTTTTCTAGGAAATGCCACTAATTGTAAAGTATATGAGCTAATGTTAAGTTAAACACTATGCAACATATTTGCCATGAACGTGACAAAATTACCTTTAATAAGCAACTCAATGCAAACTAATGATTGCTTCCTCCTTGAATTTTCATTTTTAAGACCAAAAAGTGCTTTTGTTACTATGCAGTGCTAACACGAATAAAGGCAGACTTTTTGGTCAAAAACACTGATGGAAAAACTTCTTATCAACAGGACAAAGTCACTGATGTTCACTTTTCAGGCAACAACATCCAGGTACAAAAATAGCATCTTATATAATCTTATATGAAAATGATAGTCCTTTAGCATCCCTGCGGAGGATGCTGACCTTTCTGCATGCATCCTAGGTGGGAGAAAAGACATGCAGAGCAAAGAGCACCTCCATCAGAGAAAAGAGTGACAAGAATGGAAACACACAGGGGGTAAAGGCAATAAAAACACAGTGGAATACAGAGGCTTTAGGTCTGCTGTAGATGTAAGACTGCGGCCTGTGAGTAAAGTGTTACAGGTGCCTACTAATGATGTTTATAAAGTTGTAAGTAAGGGCCAGTGTGAGTTGTGGGTTTACCTGGGAGTGTTTGGACACCCAGTGACGAAGCACATTAAGAACTCTGTTAGTAGCTGCTCTGCGGATGATGAATTCTTTATCACAAGCTTTCTCAGAATTAGTAAAAGCTAGAAGAAAAAAGTAACACGTGTCAAACAAAAATGTAAAATCTCTGTGGCATTCAGTGACCTTTGAGAAATGATTTAATATTGATTTCTGGAAGTTAAAAATAATACAACAACTCTGAGGTATGTGCTTGTTGACATTCATGACTTGTGCTTACTCTGGGAGCTGCTGTGTCCAGCAGCAGCAGTGGCTATCGCAAACGCTGAAGCCGGTGACATTGTGCATCGAGAGTTTTCCCCCGGTGTTACTGGAGAGAGTCAGATACAATGAAAACAGCACATAAGCAAACAAGGAAAACAGCCACAGATGCCTGTGCGTAATGTGCTGATGTGTGTGTTTGTACCTCCACTCTGTCTGTAACGTAGATGTCTTGGTGTGGAGGGCGAGCGACAGGGAGACATGTCGCCCGCCTCACTGCTGGTTGAGGATTCAGGAATGAATTTATCCAGTGATACTGATTCAAGCACAGCTGTGAGAAGTAAACACAAGTAAAGTTATAGGCTGTGAAACCAAATGACCTCTGAGATTTATGAGTGTTCCACAGGAGCTGAGGGAAATGGCGCAGTCTGGTGGTGATCTCTGTAGGTTTGTTACTGCAAATGACCTTTTTTATTACCTCCACCAAGAGGGTTGTGTGATCTCTCCTGTTTTTTCTGTCTGTTTGTCATGGGGGGGGGGGAACTACTGTTCAAAACTTGGAGTATGTGTAGGGAATGAGCCAAGGACAAACTGTAATTTTTGGAGAAAATCTATTAAAACTATTTTATCATTACTTTTCACTTTAAACAGGAAAGTCCAGAACTGCCTTGAAAATGATGGACATGCAGCTAAAGGCTAACTAAGACCTCTGTTACCATGGTAACAGTCTGTTATCTGCTTGACAGTAAGGAAGAAAACATGATTATTCTCATAATTTGTTATTTGGTTTAATATTATGGCAAAAGAGGAAGACTGTTGACTGGTGGAAGTCTGCGCCTCACCTAGTAATGTAATCGAGTTAAAAATTTACATGAATGTGGCTTTGCTATAATGACAACAACAACTGCAAACAATACATGACAAATATCACTAGAACTACAGGGAGTCATTTTACAACAAGACTATAATATAATAAATAATAATAACTACAAAACCTGGAGTGATCTGTTGTTTGCCAAATAGTGAACTGACATTTATCCTGTGGAACATCTGTGGCTTCACATTTACTGTGAACCCACAGATGTTATTGGCCACTAAGCTTCCTTTTTCTCCATCCACAGCATTTACACCTGTCAGCTGTATTTGACATTTAATTGCAAACTACTATCATTTTAACATTGTCAGTCTATCTAAATATTTATGAGGCTAAATCTCACAATAAATGAATAATAGTCACTGATTAAATGCAGAAACTTTAAAGGAAACTTTTTAAGTCTTTCTAACACTCCTTAAAAAACATATTTGTCCAGGGCTTCAGCATTTCAGTCCTACCCTGCTTCTTACCAACACTAAGTCTTTGGGAAAACTGTTTACACTATCATTTCACTTTACAATCACCAGCTGTCCTCACTATTTCCACAGGTGCTGATGTGACATATGCTGTGAGGTTGTTAAGGACACCGGATATTAAAGTAGTAGAGTGATGCTTCATATTGCCTGATATCTTAAACCTCAGTCCGTCAGGAGTAAACGGTGATGCATTTTACACATTAATTTGGTCCTCCTTTTGCCAATTACAAACTGCAGTGAGTCCAAATACTGGATGTCCTTTAAACTTTATAGATAAAACCTGTGACCTTGCCAAACACTTTGCCTGAATCAATGTATTAAACTATTACAATTAGTTACGATTGCTTGCTGATCTTTATGTCTTATAAAGTTTGCAACATTATTAATAATCTAACAATAAACCATTCATAAGTCTTTATTATGGCAGTCTACCAAATATACACATTAGGGGATGAATTGGAATGACGTTCTGGTTAGTTTCCTTTAAGTTGCTGTTTGTTGTTGGATTCATTTCACCATTCAGCATGTCCTTTGCCACTTAAGAGATTCTGTGTCTCTGTGGGAAATAAAATCTCTATTTATCTCCATTTTATTTCTCTCTTCTCCAGTTTGTTGTCAGACATTTTGTGACCTAGTGCTCTGCTGCTGTTTTTATACTGTAGTGAACAAGCTGTCAGCTGTAAACAGATGGTGATCTAAGAACGCGATTATTCTGATTATTCTGTCGGGTTATGGTGACCTATTTATGTATCTCTTTCCCTCGTCTATTTTGGTTGATAGGCCACTGTTAGGGTTATATCACACTTGCACATAGTCATGGTGATAAATAAATATGGCACAAGTATTTAGGGTCATTTCAAGTTCTATAGTAGATAACACTAATGATTTTTCTGCTTTTAAATCATGGTTACCTCTGCCAAGGAAGTTAAAAAATGCAACTTTTTTGATACTGGAGACCTTCTGACTTAGAGGGGTAAGAATGGGTACAATTAAAAACAAATACAAAAATAAAAACAATTAGAATCTTTGTTATGACTCTAACAGTTTGGCCCAACCACTGATTTGGAATTTGTAGTTTAATATTGTTGTGGAACAAGAAGAAGAGTTCACTATTGGCCTTCATGGAGGTCTGCACTCTCTGAGTGTTAGTAGTTTAATAATAGTATAATAATATCTGTGAGTGGAGGCTCAACGTGTGCCTCCACATGCGCTGATGTTCACATGGGACGACAGAGTGTGAATCATATGTTTCTGTGTTCCAGCTCTGTACCCCTGCGGATGCTGCGTCTCAGCTTCCCACAGAAGGCGTCGATGCGAGGCAGCTCTCCGCTGATGTCGTCCCCTGCAGCTGGGCTGAGCTCTGGAGAGCTGGGACCACGGCTGAGGTCCAGAGGGGCCTTGGTGGAGATGGGGGGTGGAGAAGACACCCCAGAGGCCTGGGGGAGGCTGGGAGAGCGCTTTGCAGTGGGCGGCGGGGAGGAAAAGCCAGAGGGAGGTCTGGTTAAACTGGGAGGAGGAGAGGAGATGGAGGGACACTGACTGGAGGTGGGGGAGTTGGCAGCAGAGGACAAGGGGGTGGTGGACAGGTCCAAGGCTCCTGCTTTTGCACTGACAGGGGAACTGAGGGAGAGCTTGCGGCAGTGGACAGGGGAGGAGGTGCGAGAGGGTATAGAAAGAGGAGGAGGGGAGGAAAACTTGCGAATCAGCCTCGGCGATTTGTTGTTTAAGGGGTCAGTTCCCCATGCACCCTGGTTGGTTGCAAAGAACAGCTCCAGGGACCTGAGAAACAAAATGAGATTTGTCCTGTAGTTCAGTCTCTGAAAAATGTGAATATGAAGTGAATCACCAGTCCTAGTGATGGTATTTACTTGGACTGGTCCAGTGCAAGCTGTGTGATCTTCAGACTGTAGTCTGGACAGAGGGACATGATGGACAGACGATCACATGAATGTTGCTCGATCCTGGGACAGTGACAGGAGCAAGAAAAGACAGTGGAAAGGAAGAGATGGATGAGGAGGCAGTGAGTTGAATTATGAGATGAGTGGAAGAAAACTTGGAAATGAAAAGGTGGAGTGAAGACTGTCATGGATGAGTGTTACATGAGAAGGAGGAAGAAAAGTAAGGGCGGATGAATGAATGAATTTAATATAATAACAGATTTGTTTACACACAAAGTTGGCAATGGGAGTCCATCTAGGTTCAACTGAGAAAAAATAGCCACATATACATCTGTACTGTCAATTCACACTATCTGAACTTCTGGGATCAATAACTCATAAGCGAAGTGTTAAATCACAAACGAGCCGGGTGGATTAGTATAATGGTCTCTATCTCTATCTCTCTGTCACTCTTTCAGCTTGGATTACAAAAACGGTCATGGATTATAAACCAAAACCCTTTTCCAGTATTACGTCGCAGCACTTGCTTCTGTTGATGCTGCTGAAATACTGCAATGAATGAATGAGAGTCCAATTCAGGAATAAGGTGGGGTGTTTTGCTGATTTACTTTCTGATGAGAAGGGACAAACTTTTTGTTGTTCTGTGTGGCTTCTGAAAGCCAGTAAAAGAAACACAGGGAAATAATGTTATGTTGATCATGACTTCCCACAGTGTCACTCATGAGACAGTCTCCCCTTATGATGTGATCTTAAGAAGGAACAAATTTAGAAAGGGACTGACTTGTACCTGCTGTAGGTAAAAACATTCAGCAGTAATGGTGCATACCTGACTGGTATGGATGTAAATGGCTTCTTGTAGATGTCAGCCAGCTTGTCGATGACCACAGCTGCTGTGGTGAAGATCCTGTACGTGTGGAGGAAGGTGTTGAGGAAGTCTATGGAGAGGAAGCGCAGGTCTGTCAGACGCTCCAGCAGCCGCTCCACACTGGCATATCGGATCTGTGGGACTTTGCAGGAGTTGAGTGTCTTGCTGAAACAAATGTCAACGTCGTCTTTATGCAGTCGGGCATCAGATCTTAAGGTAAAACAAAAAGATACAGATTCTGTGAATGAAAAAAGCATATCTAAATTGTTTTCTGTTGCTGTTTTTATGTGCCTCTAAATTAATCAAAGCATCTTTTCTTACTTGATCATATGTGGCACAGAAACTTTGGAGTTCTCCTCAAACACACTAGTCATAAGGCCATTGCATCGGATATTATCAATGCACTGTTAGAGTAATCAGAGTAAAAGATTAAACATTTTGTATTTTTATTATTTTTTATTTAAATCTTCATCATACTGTAGTTCTATCACCACTTTCCACAGGCTAACCTGGCTGATATCGCTGGTCCATGCAGCTTTTTCCTGGCGAGAAGGAGCCAAGAGGACAACAGAGAAGGACTGACCATCAGGGGGCTCCACCACAATTTTAAACTCCAAATGGTTGAAGCCCTGACCTGCTGCATTGTCTGCCATATGTGGAAAAAACAACACCTTTGTGAGTCCCTGACATTTAATAGGACAGCAAATAGACGTCAGGAAATACATAATTTGGTAGGACTTCAAACTCACAGTCTTCATCATTGGCATCAAGTTCTTCAATTAGGGTACACTCTATGAGAGACAACGTGCCTCCTTGCTGTTGGAGAAGAAAAAAAATTAGGCTGAGTGCAGCATTGCTGACTATGATTCAGTAGAAATACCCATAGTTTTAAGATATTAGTCCTCTAATTTATGTGGAAAATATTTACATTTAATTTGTACTAGAATGACAATTTGTTGTGAATGTGGAAAAAAAATATTAAAATATTATGTTTAATTGAAATGTGTAGCCGCATAAACATCTGTGCACATGTGAGGACGACCTTTAGTAAATGAAGCTTTCCTCCAGATGTCCGCGTACAGATGAGGAAATGCTTGGTAAACAGAAAGCACTGCCTCTCTCCTTCTTTCCGAAGTGACAGGGAGCCCAGACGGACCTTACTGAGCATGCCCCGCTCGCTGCTGGACGGCAACTGGATGAGAGAGCCTAGCAACGGGCCACGGTCGTGAATAAAAGGTAACTTCAACAGAATATTGCAGTTACATTTTGGAAGTGAGACATTAAATTTTGCAAACTCGCCTCACCTTGTCTAACAAAAGTCTGGCTTGTGTCTAAGAGAATGTCACATCCTTCTACAATCATCCTCTCTATGGCCAGGTTCTTCCTGATGTTTTCTGTGTCACTCACTTCATCATGCATCATCCTGGCAACAGATTAAATTGTCAATATCATCAATACAACTTCAACAAAGCATAAAATCTAAAATTTCAGACGTGCTTACTTTGACAGCTCCTCCAGTTTGGATTTGGCAAACTCCAGGCTCTTACGCTCCACATGCTCGTGGGGTGTGTGTGCCAGCAGCTCATGGAGAGTGATAATGTACCGTGGAATCTAAAATATCATGTCAAAACAGATTTTTTCAAGAGTAATCATCCCAGAGGAGACACAAAGAATACATTTAATGACATACACTCTGAGGTAAACACAGTTAGGTGTGGAGTTCCACAAGGTTCACATGATTAAGGCCCACTTTGGTATGGATTTTTACAAATAATTATTAATTTTAAACGCTGTGATTGACAATATGACGAGAACGCATTGCTAATAGAAGTTGGAGTAAATGAGGTGATTGCTACCTGGAACATTGGATATGTGAGGAATGTCTCCAACATTCGGCCCTCACAAGCAGCGTTGGACTCGTACTGTTTCAGCAGTTTGTCAAAGTCTCTGTTTTGCTTACAGTTTGCCAGCACCTGCAGACTGTACTGGTGGTTACGTACAAACTCTTGGTATATGTTAAGCATAGGCAGCAGGATATCAAAGAGGTCAGCTGGATTTGTGAAAAAACAAAAAACACGTTAAAAACAATTTCATACATGAATATAACAGCAGAAAAAGTCACTTATTATTTAACTGTAAGCTGTTCCATACACACCTAGAACCAGAGTAGGCCAGTTGGCGATTCGAGCCTTCAGACCCTGGTGGAAGATTTCATGCAGAAACATGATGGTTTCACTAGAAAAGAAGGAGAACTGATCTCAAATCACTTTAACACTGAAAAGTAGTAAAACATTTTCAAGAAATTAGGATCAATTCAAAAATTAATCAAACTGCACCTGTTGAGGAATATACTGCTGACGTCATCATGACTGATGGGAGGCTTCTTAGAACTGGCAGCCATTCGAAGTGGCCTGAGGAAACAGTTAACCAGAATGGAAAGCTGGTGGACATACTCGGTCTCTGCTTCCACCATGTTGAAGACAATCTGATTCCTCTTCCTCATGCTCTCTGCATGAGGGGAACAGATGTAGTCCTGGACGATGATCTTCCACTTCCTCCGGCAAAGCCAGCCACGCATGAAACTTTGCACCTGCACATCCATAGTAACCTAGGTATCTGTCTTTGTTCTTCTGTCTTTGTTTATTTATGTGCATAATTATGTGAAGCCATCCTTTTACCTTTTTGATCTTTTTAATATCGGGGTCTTCCTCCTCTTGGTTGTTCTGGTAAGGCTGCATTCTCTCCTTGGTTTTATTCAATACTACAATCTGGCAGAACAACAGTCTCTATGTGAATACACTGGCACAGAGAATAAAAAATTCAAGAGGTCCAAAACAACAAACATTGTGTTGCATGGTAAGGAAGTAATGGACTTGGTTTCACTGGAGCCCTGCTGTGCTTTTATTTAAAAGGAATATATGCTCTAAACTCCAGTATTTCAGAATCATGCCAGATGCATTTGCATGCTTTGATGTGCATGCACTTCATCTAAGAGTAAGCTGAGTATTTGTGCGTGTGCGTGTGTGCATGTCAGTTATGCGAATTTATGTATGCATGCATGTGCACGCAGATGTGGATGCAGTCATGCATACCTCAGCTTTAAGCCTCTCGATCTCAGTGTCCTGGTCCTCCAGCTGAGTGCGAAGCTGATTGGCTGCGATCTTCTCAGTCTCCATGATCTGCACCAGGTGGATGTACTTCTGCATCAGAATCTCACGCTCAATGATGATGTCGGAGTAACTAAAAGCAGCAAGGGAAAAGGATATGCAGTATTTGAAAACTGAAGTTAAAACATTTATCATGAACACAGCGCTTCATCAGACACAACACTGGACCACATTTTTAAAAATGTCACAACACATAAAACTGCATGTGTAATAACACAACATATCAACATAAGGAACACAATTCCAACAAGATAAAAATAGGAAAGACAGCAACAGATAGAGATGAGAGAAATAGAGGTCGAGTGGTAAGATCAAGTCTGTGATGTAATCAGTGTAGCAATACAGCACCAGAGTGACCTAAATGTGAACCGCTGCGAGCAGAACACGTCTATGTACACGCACACAGACACACACATTCTCAGATATTAAGCAAATATGAACTAACATGGTAGTTACATCAAATCAGCACCAAAACAAATCAAGAACAAGTGGCCTCACAAATTATTCAACAACTACCTTAATTAATGAAAAGTATGTTACAGTTCATCTCATCTCTTCTCATCAAATATTTAGGACATGTAATTGCATTAATAAATATAAGAGACAAGTAGCAGAGCAGTTGAATCTTAATTTCTTACCTCGCTTGCTGGATGCACTCCACCCACTCATTGCAGTCGGATTCCTCCTCAGCCCGTAGTTCCAAAGGCTTCTGTCCATCATGGCCAAAAATAACCAGGAAGTAATGCTGTGTTAAAAATACCAGAAACAAAACCATCAGAGGTGAAGTTCAAGTTCGTCTTGAAAAACACTCAAGTGCCTCCAGGTGCAGGGGGTTAAATGTTGGAATTTGCACTCTTCTCTGCACTTTTGTCTTCCTCTTTTCTAGTATCCACAGAGAAAATCATGAGGTCAGATTGAGATGGCATGATTTATAGTCCGCAAGTCACCATTTGTGATCGGCCTGCTGGCTCTAGAATGCATAGAATATTAAAGTTTGAGTAATGTTGCTGTTCAAGCAAACCTTTATCTGACCTCACCTCAGTTACCCAATGTTACATAACAGTTTTGGCAAAAGAAAAGGGAGCTAATAGGTTTAATCAGGTTATGCGTTTCCCTCATATGGTGCCAGAATCCAATGGATGATGCGTAAGTGACCGTTGTCCTCTTGCTTTGGAAAAAATCAGGTGGAATTTGAAGAGATGCACCAAAAAGCACTAATATGAACAAACCAGGAAATCAGGTATGTTACATCAGTCACTATTAGCAACAGTGGATTAATCTGCTCAGAGCTCTGAAAATGTGTCATCACATTCATAATCTACTAAACTAACACACAACAAAGGCTTTCGGAATTGATACTCAACTGTACATGGGATATGCAATATTTAAACAAAAAACAAACAAAAAACTATTTAGAAAAAATGTTTTTAGATACCTTAGGGGTATTCATTCATTCATTCATTCATCTTCTATACCCGCTTTATCCTCACTAGGGTCATGGGGGTCGCATGGAGCCTATCC
>JAQQZY010000005.1:38697545-38708037 GCA_030068375.1 Ostorhinchus rueppellii
TGTGTATGTGTGTGTGTGTGTGTGTGTATGTGTGTGTGTGTATGTGTGTGTGAGAGAGAGAGAGAGTGTGTGCGCTTGTTGGGGGGAGGGTGGGTTTACATAACCATCAAGGCTTGTACATCTCCTTGCATTGCTAATGCGGCTTCCCCAGCCACAAGCCTGCTTTAAGCTACAGGATAACAATGACTGAGAGACAGACAGACAGACAGACAGTTTCTCTCATAGAGACAGCCGGCGAGACCCAGCATCAGTTATACCACACCATGATCTGAAGGACGATGTCAGTGTGTTTGGATTATTCACGTCGCCTCTTTTTCACTCACAAAGAGCACAAACTTAAGTCCTGAAATTGAAGTCTGTGACTCAGGATCTCTGTTATTTCTTTAAAGTTTTCAATCTCAAGCAGAAATAACCCCTGATGGCATCAATGTGGATGTTTACATAGACTCTTCTAACACTTCTAAAACTAAAAAACACATCACTCTTTATGACACAAAGCGTCAAATGTAAAGATCCCATTTTAAGTTAAAATAACTTTAGTGTTCTATTTCCATTTGTCTCCTCCCGGTTAAAATTTTGATTCAATATTCTTTTATATTTTTTAACTTAACGTAACTTATTTTGCTCTTAAAGATATTTACATCCACACATTATTACTCCTGTTGAATAACCGGATCAGAGGTATTTAATCTTGGCTCATGAACAATATTGCTGCCAGAGTAAAATTTTGCCATTGATTAGATTTAGAAAATCATGAATACATGTAATACCAACATAATTAGTAGTGAGGTAATCACTTCTCTTTGCTTTTCCTCAATATGGGGGAGGTGGATGGGAAGGAATGGGCTGGATTTAAAAGCACTTAGTGCAAGACCAGCAACACAGAAACTATGGCCAAAACACAAAAATAGAAGCAAATGGCTTCATTCAGAAGCAGAGAACAACTACTATGGGGTCACTGGATGGATGGATGGATGGATGGATGGATGGATGGATGGATGGATGGATGGATGGATGGATGGATGGTAATGCTAACACATAACTCAAATAAGAAAGCAGAGAGGAATGTAATGTAGAATTTGCGGTTGACAAAAAGCTTGCTGTGAAAAAAACTTTGATTACTTTAAACTTCCAAAGGAAAGAGGTCAAATATTTTATAAGTAGGTAAATCAATCTTCATCACACTAAACTGATAATTTAGAATCTCTTTTACAGTTAGTAACGATTTGTATAAATTAATGTTGTGTTTATTCTCATACTCGTATTCGTACTCAGACAGACGGACATGGAGTACAGTAAAGTGAGGCTACAAATAGCTCAGGTACCAGTCATGTGTAGCAGAGTCTGTGTGAGGTGCAGTTGTGTTGACTTGGTATTCAGACAGTGTCTGCAGGCTAAAGGACCAGCAAGGATGCTATTCTTAGTCAAGCGCAGCAGCCTCCCAGTGCACTACCACCCTTACATACAGACCCACAAACATAGACAGTAAATGAACCTTCCTTTAATCATTTCACTGCAATACTTGCAGTATTGCAATATTGTATCTGGTGTGCATTAATTGTGGAACTGAACTATTTAAATGATCATTTTTTATCTGTTATCCAGTTAGTAGTGTTTTCCTTTTCATTTTCATCCCAGACCACCTCTAATGATTCTATTTTCTGTCACCGGAGCCACATTTTGTACTTTACTATGCTTCTGTTCCTTCCACATCCAACTTACTGTACATACTACAGTACATAAACCACTTCAACTATCAACCCTCGTCACCATGGAAACACGTTGGTCAGGTAGCCTGTTGCTGCATGGGTAAGTAGCCTATAGTGGGCAGCACCATTAGCATAAAGCTAAAGGGTGGGCAGTAGAGACGAAACCCATAGGACTTATTCCAAATCTGACCCAACCTTTTAAAATCAAAATACCAGTTTTTGTCACACAATAAGCTTCTGATTCTAGCACAGGCCGGTGTGGGCCTTTTCTGTGTGGAGTTTGCATGTTCTCTATGTGGGTTCTCAGTGGGTACTACAGGCCCTCCCCAGTGTCCAAGGACATGCACCTTAATAGGGTTACTGGTCAGTCTAAATCACCTGTACATGTGCATGTGAGAGTGAATGATGGTGAATCTGTATGTGTCAGCCCTGTGATGAACTGGCGTCCAGGATTTTTCTGTTTACTGAATCTTGGATTTACCTATTTAAGGCATTTATCACCATTTACAAACATAAACACTAAGCGGCCAGGTGAGCCTTATATCTGTTAGAAGAACATTTGAGAAAAGAGAGGATATTTGTCTCCTCAGCTTTTTTCTTACAAACACAACTAAAATGGACTCTTTAATGGTTATACTACAGAAATATTATGTTTAATCACAATTAAACATAGTCAAAATCACATCCAGTAACTGGTGTTTTCTGCTCTTGCATGTACTGCACAACATCTGTGCATGTAGTTTTTTTGTCATCTAGGGTGTAACATGTCAGACGCCATGTTGATTTAAAATGAAAACCTGCTACCTGCATGTGGTAAAATAATATCAACTAAGAAGATAAGTCAACTTATCTGTGGGCTTAGACAGGTTGTCAGCAGAAGTAAACACATTTACATTTATATTAAACTGAGATGAATCCGAGTAAAATGTCACATTGATTCAATGAAACACAGCAGCAAGTTTGAGAAGTTGACGAGGAAACAGACGCATATTCAGGGTTCAGGTGAAGTCCTGACTATGACCAACAGCCCTTTTGTGGTTCTACTGAGAAGCATCAGCAATAATTTGAGGGAATATGGCCTCTGAAAGTAAAAATATTTGGTCTTGAATTTATTTTGGAAACATGATTTCAAAGTCTTTATCAGAACAAACTCATTTCATAAGATCTTATCTACTCAATACTTAAAATGACCTTAAAATTAGTTCATATTAACTTATTTTAGGGCAGTGGTTGTGTCTTTACCAATGCTGAGACCAAACCTACTACACTCCAACAGCCACACTAACACTCAACAGAGCATTTTCATTTTAGACTGGTTTTTAGACTGAGCAGTAGTCAGTTCCTCTGACTTTTTCCTCTATTCTTGAATATTTTGCACTAAACAAATTAGGTGAAGTAAAGTTTTAAGTTCTTTTTCTGAGTAGCTTAATTTAGACAATATTTGCCCTCCTAACATCCTGTGTGAAGAAGTTGCATAGGTATACATCCAAAGCAGCTTCTTCATCAAACCAAAAAAATAGTTAAAGTCTCTACTTTGATGTGCATTTTATTAGATGATAAAAGACATTAATGAAGAAGATTATTATGGCTCTGCTCATCGTCAGATTCAGGTGACTGATTATGCATTTTGCCAAGAGTGGCTGAGTGGTTGCAAAGAGAGTGGGCATCAAAAGAGCCGAGTTATCAATTATATAAGAGCACTTTGATCCCCTCCGATGTTTCATCTGACTTCATTGTTGTTCTCTACCTTAGATTAAACCCATCATCAGAATCAAAGTGGACTTCATTATGTTGGGATCAAACAGTGTCATGAATCTTGTTACTTTAAGACTGGGCATTAGATATGCTTCCACTCAGCCTTATGCGTCCACTCAGTCTCATGTGGCACACATCTGCCACATCAGCAACCTGCTACAGCACCACTGCCTCTCATTTTAAAGATAGAAGCAGCTGCAAGTTTGACATTAAACCTCTCTAGTTAAACTCTGTCCTGTATGATCTGCCTTAAATGTGGCTGAGTGTTAATGTCCTATCTGGCTCCCCAGTGGACCATCAGCGCTGTAGTCACAGCAGTGAGGAGTAAACAGTAGCTAGAGTGCAGGCAGCCCCCTGTGGTTCTAATGCCAGCCTGTCACACTACATGGACTGCCACTTTACATCAGTGTTCTCCTTCACTGTCTTTGTGGAAGTGTAAGAGACAGAGAGGCTTTGATCATAAGATAGAGATGATTGACTGAATTTCTCGCCCTCAGACTGTCAAACGACATGAGCATGAAAAAGAAACAGTTCCTTTATTCCTCTGTGGTTTGTCTGTGTCTTGTTTTTCTCTCTTAATTTTTGGCCAATTGTAAAGAATAAACTTACTGTACAATAAAACTGCTACACAGAAGTGTCGGGCAATGTATGAATGAATTTGTGGTCAAGTTTAATTTCCAATAATGTGTAGGTTTCTCATATAGCACTATACAGCACTATACTGCAGTGTGGTTGAAACAACAACTGTAACACTTCAAAAGGCAGAAAATGATACAATATTGAACTAGAAGTGCTTTGAGGACTGTGCTGAGTGTATTCACTGTCTGTACAATACATACTAACTATCATAACTTTATAACAACAATGAATTGAAGTAACAGGAAAGTGGTAATGTTAAACCTTTGGGATTTTTATTTATTGTAAAGTTCTGGTTTTACTACAGTCAGTTTGGAGAATAAATGTTATTTGCATCCTTATTCCTTTTTATATTGTAGTGTATGATTACAGTTGCAAACCTCATTAAATGTCCAACATGTAAGATCTAAAAGGTGGATATAATTGCAGAAATTTAATATAACATTCATAACCCTATTTTCATTAGTGTATAGTAATAAGTAAATAATAATTATTGTATTTTTGCTAGAATGAATCATTAAAATCTGCATGAGAGTCCACCCATTTTCTACAGTATGTCTGACACGACTATCTCTCCTTTTTCTTTTTCATGGGCAGCTGGCATCCAGTTTTAGGATGCATTACATCCTTCCTCCCTCATCAGCTACTATGTTTGACTGTGAACCCGAGTTAATATCCCCTTAACTAAAAGCCCATAACGGGCTAAACAAGCATTGACTCTAACCAGAAACATCTGTGTTTTTTGTGGCGGCTGTAGGTACAAGTGGGTGAATAATCAGCTGATTACCTCAGCGTCATTAAATATTACCCACTGAACCTTTAATAAGAATTAAAATAAAGAGTCAGCCACTGCAAAAAATAAATGAAAATATTACTCAATTATATAATTAAAATATATTTCAATGCCATTGTATAAACAGCAGATTTTTGAAAGTACTGATGCAATTTCACTCCATGATGGAGATGCTATGACTGCATGCTGCTCTTGTAATACTTTCCTCTGTTGAGTAAAATTACAGAAAACTGCATTATCTTTAAACATCAAAACAGTGTGAGAGTTTCTTTGAACCCAAGAGTTTACTTCACATAAACAAATGATCAATAGGATTGCTGGAATTGTCCAGATGTGGATGGAAATCTATCTGCATTGCTGACAGGGTTTAAAATGGAATAAAATGCTACACTAATAGATAAATAAATGCACACACAGTGACAACCTAACCATCCTCATCTAAGCTTCAAAATTTAGCAACCTGCACAGCAACTCATGTGTTCATGCAGATTCTCACCTCACCAGAACGTGTGAGCAGAGACACTAAAGCTGAGAATGTACCGCAACGTGTCTGCACTTTGTCTTTACAAACGGAGATTCGGTCACAGCGTCATGAACTGCATGTGAGTAATATCCAGCCAAGCAGTCCAGATAACCTGTATACTGATAGGAAAATGAACTATGATCCAGTTTGTGAAATATATAAATAAATTACAACCTTCACTGTTAAACAACTGGGTGTCTGCATCAGAGGAAAATCAGCTTACCACAACAAAACACAAGTTTATAGAATCATCCAAATTCTGCCATGTCAACCTGATAACACTGAAATATAGGTCATTTAAAGTTAGGATCAGATGTCACAAAAGGATTAGTATAAGGATTTTTATGTTCCTGTCATGACACATATTATTACAAATGTAAAAGGAAGCAGATGATTTTCTTCTTAATCTAATTTTGCTCTAAACTAGAGAAGGTGATGTTTTTCACACATTTGTAACATCAAGTGATTCCTGATGAAGGTATTGTAGGTGCCAACTCACTCAAGAGATGTGCTGAAAATTAATACCTCTGTGTGTGGAACAGAAGTAGCAATGTTAAATGAAAACGGCATCTTCCTTTCCTTTCAGCTCCACACCATAACAGATCAAAACAAATGTGACATATGTGCAGTGGTGGAGAATATCATAAAGGTAGCAATACTACACTGTACTCTAAATATAGTGAGAATGTAGTACACACTGTTAGATGTTAATGTCCTGCATTCAGAACCTTACTTATTTTTACTATTAAGATTAATAGGCCTACATAAAGAAGAATATAAGTACGCAATAGGTCATTCAAGGGGCTATTTTTAATTATTGTATGTGTACTTATATCACTTGGGATACTGCATAATTTATTTTTGTACACTACTAATAATTTCATTCTGCAAAGCAAGTGTTAACTAAAGTTTATTGAACTAGATGTGGAATGAAAAGTGCAATGTTTGCTTCTAAAATATAATGAGGTAGCCTATGTGTTATAGATATCAAAATGATGATAAACTGATTTTCAACCAAGAAATAGGGGACTATTTATGTTCCTTTAAAATAAACTAGTTTCTACTGATGCCACTGAATCTGAATTTCTACTACTACTACTACTACTACTACTACTACTACTACTACTAATAATAATAATAATAATAATAATAATAATAATAATAATAATAATAGTGTGTAATACATGTCCAGGGTGATAAAACAAATCTGAAGGCTCTGTGTCCGGGACGTCCCTCCACTCCTGCCCCCTCCACGCACCTGCTGTTTCTCCGTGGGTTCCTTGCTGATGGCGGACACCTTGGGCGCCGGTGCCCGTTCGCACGTGCATCCCTCCAACAGGTATATACCGGAGGGCCTCGTGCTCTGGTCGTTCTCGAAGTAGAAGAGCACGTTCTGGTACAGGGCGAAGTACTTCTCGGCCCAGCGGCTGTTCTCCGTGGTCTTCTTGCTCAGGAAGCCCCGCCTGGTGCCCTCTTTACGCGCGACCACTGACAGATACAGAGCGTGTCCCTCATTGTACCGCACGCTCTTCTGCATTTTATGTGACTGTTTTTATTTGCTGCCAACTTCGAATCGTAGCCCAAAGCATCACATCGTACCTTCAGATGTTACCATTGTTTTGTGCACCAGAGTGAAAGCGGTAAATATCTTCGTTTGCTGTTAAAGGTAATCCAGGCTTAACATGATATAAAAAGTTGTAGTGTCCGCGGCGCAGCGCACATCACACTCGCCAAATTGAGGCTTTACTGTGGGATGTCCTACCAAGCTGAGCCGCAAAAAAGACAGACTTCAGTGCGTGTCCATGGTCCAAACTTTAACTCGGAGTTACCGGACACTCGAGACAACGACGGAGGAGCAGGCGCTCGTCGCCGCGCGGTTAAAATGTATCGAAATAAGAAAGCCTATTGTAGCGTCAGCAACGCACAACAAAAATAGATTCAGGGAACAGACGGTGAAAACAGAATCACGACGGAGATCAGCGGTAATCGGCTTTGACACCAACTTAAAGAGACAGGTCGCTGCTGCCCGCCGCGTCGCGCGCTGCTGTCTGCCCGCTGTGCCGCAGGAGCGCACGAGCCCATAACCGCCTACAGGTGCACAGAGGCGCGTGAGAGGCCAAAAGTTTAACGGCTGGAGCCTATCAGAGAACTGCAAAAACCGGGGGGTTATGGGAATGTAGTTTGATGAAGTTTAGGGTTGGCCGCGGAGAAATAGATGTCATGTCTGTGTTATGTTTTTCATTCTTTTTGATTATGTTTCAAAAATAGTAGGCCTAAAGTGGAGATCATCTTTTAATATTCTAATTTGGTTTTTAGTTCAACTTTACCGTTAAATTGTCAAAACGCAGTTTAATTTAGCTTTACTTCTACAGAGCGTCTTTCATACAAACATGGAGCACAAATAATAATGCAAACATTTCTGCAAGACTAAAATGAAGGAATTCTGGAAAGAAAAGATTAAATTCAATGAAGATAAATAAAGACTAGGTACAATACTTACGCTACAGACAGCTTACGCTACGCTACAGAGAAAAGCACAGTAACAATACTTTTAAAAGATTTGTTTGGTTGACTAAACTTTGACTGAATCATAGCACATGGTCTACAAATAAAATGCATCCTGAATAAAAAAAAAAAAAAAAGTTGAACATTTTCCAAGTTTGAGTCACTCATACATAAAAAAATTAAGTCAAAAATGCTGTTTGGCTGTAGTTTGTACAGTCGGGGGTCAAAATATGAAATTTCAAAAACACTGCCTGCACATTAAAATACATTCACTTTACAGGTTCTTTATGGTGGGAGATTTATAAATATATTGTATAAATGTACCAATATAAATATGTAAGTCTTTATCATATGTAGTGAAAACATCAACTAATCATCACTTTTGCCATTCATGTTATCAAAATATGCAAGATTTACAACAGTTAATCTCTGAGATGAGTCATTTCTCAAATAAAATGTAGACCAGTGCTATCAGAGTACAGATACATCCAGATGCTGACTAGGTTGGTCTGTTCCACATGAACGGTGGATAAAAGCAGAAGTTTCTATTATTGTAAACTGAGGATACGCCTCAAAGGATGGGTGTTTGTATTGAAACTCCAATCTATCTTGAAAGCACAAACAGATGTTGTGCTTTAGCAGACCGTTTCTGTGCATGCATGTAAATGCACGGGGACAGATGTTTATGGGTATGTGTCTGCGTATGCACACATCTCTGTGTCGTAGCCTTTGCACTGAAGACTATAATATTTTGATATATGTAGGAGGGAAATTTGTGCAGGAGGCAAATGCAGTGGAGACCTTCAGCGACCTCAACCTTTTCCCCTCACACCATAATTATTTTAAGGCCAGGGTCAGGTTGGAGTTAAGGTCTGAGGCAAATAACGTCTGAACAGCTTGGACATCATGTAGCTGATAACGTCTGTATTACATTCACATGCACAATCACACTTCCACACAGATAAACACAGTCAAAAGACACAATGCAGCACACAGACGATGCCAGTCTAATCTGTTAGGCAGCTTAGTATCAGTTTACTGTGATGAAGTCTAACCCTACTTTATTCTGTGACCTGTTGAGGTTTTATTCAATAGTGGGATGTTGTGACAAAGACACACTCTCAGTTGAAGTGAGAGTGCATCTTTCCTAGTGCAGCAGATGCACTGCCACCCACATCTGACTGAGAATAATCAAACCCACGCTGGCACAGATCTGTATCCACTGGGATGTTAAAACAGGGGACCACATGTTAACTCCTACAGTAACCCACCTTGAGACTGAAATTCCTCTGCGCAAACATACGCTGAATATTCTAACGGCTGATAGAAAGATGACGCCACAGAACAGAAGAGCACTTTGGATGGTTCCTCATTTACGGTGATTTTCGATGTGTTTTAAATATGGATTTTGTGGTTGAAATGGATGACGTTAGTATTGCTTTCTAAGTTGATGTTGAGAAGCAGCAGAAAGAAGATGCAGAGTGTAAAACAGTAAATGCACAAAATGTTCTTCCTGAGATTTCTTTTATTATAATTTTGTATGTAGACACAGCATTTTAAAGTCATGATAAACCTCTGCATTAACTTCAAAGGTAGATTAAAGTCATCTTTTGGTGTCTCAGTTCCAAAGCATTGATGGCCATAACTGACCTCTGCGTCCACGAGCAAACAACAGCAATGCTGACAAATGAAAATAAATAAATAAATAAATAAACTCACTGCGGCTTAGTATCAGCAGTGAAACTGGGGAGGAGCACAGAGAGAAACAATCCCTCTGAGGTTAGAGGAGAGGGCAAGGACATGCATGTTGCATCACAGCCAGGCACCAGACACACACTGGTCACTTTCCACCGCTGCGACTACTGCAGTGTTTTTCAGCCTGAAGGGGAGCACGTCAAGTTACACACTTGTTCTGCTGTTCAACTGTCCACTCTCACAACACATGATGCACTGCAGTATCTAATTCTGTAAAATACACAGTCTAGACAAAAAAAGTCACTACATGGTTTTAACTCTGCAAATAGTTTGGATCATTACTGCAGTGATTAATGATGTTTCAGCTCCAACAGGTTCTTTAACTAATGCAATGAGGAGGTTCTCATTTCTTAAACAGTCATCAGTTTGATAGAGTCTGTGTTTCAGTAGAAAAATGTCCTGTGGTCTGATGAGTCCAGATTGACCCTGTGGATGATCTGATTACCCATCATGCCTAGTACCTACAGGACAAGCCTGTTATGTGGAGGCAGCGTTATGTTCTGGGGATGCCTCAAATGGTCAAGTCTCGGATCAACAGCGTTATGAAACTAAATGCTGACAGTGTATAAGTGAAACAATGTCACGACAAATATACATAATCTAAGATACAAGTGGTCCAATGAAATATTGGGCATGGAATTATTTATTTTCCAGTATTTGCCAAAGTGTTTTATTGTAGTAATGTCAATTAGTGTTTTTCTAATAGAAAAGAGGAAGAGAGAAAAAACCTCCTCTAAACATTAAATCGTTACAGTATCTGAGTTTAGATAGATAGATAGATAGATAGATAGATAGATAGATAGATAGATAGATAGA
>JAQQZY010000005.1:38731368-38745475 GCA_030068375.1 Ostorhinchus rueppellii
CGTGGTTGAAATCGAAATCGCAATATTTGCCAGAGAAATCGCAATACAACTCTTTTCTTGAAATCGTTCAGCCCTACTTCAAAATGAAAATTTTTCAGGACCACACTACAAACCGAGTGTTATGAGAAATCTCTGTTCGCATCATCAGCAAGATGGAGGTAAACAGAGCCAAGAACTGCAACAGTGTGATGAAAGAAACACACAAAATTTTCTTCTTAAACACCTTAATCATTTGATTGACCATTTAATGCAGTTTCAAAGTGTTATAGATCACACTTCTGCAGTTTGCAGTTGATAGCCCTAAAAAGATGACCAAAGCCCATGGAACAGAGATGGTTACAACTGCTGACGGCACGGGGAATTCTTTCTGAAACAAACATCTGTTTATAGCGGCATCAGTGACTGCTGATGACGTAACAGATCTCGAAGGGTTGTCCCATTTTATAGAGGAATGTTTTAACCCCTACCACTTGCAACTCCGTTTCAAGGGGTAGTACCAAGTGCAAGGGCTAAGGGATGAATTGGGATTGGGCCATAATTCTATATCTATGTAGGAAAAACAATTAAGGAACATATGATAAATAAATCACCATTTGGCTGGTGGGGTGCTGAGGCAGAGCACGCATCATGGCGTCCATCTCATCAAACTTCTTGAGTGTCACCTGAACATCTGAGTGGAGCTCTTTGTACTCCGCATACTGGTCATTAAACACAGCTCGGTACTGGTCCCGCTCTTCATCGGAGCGGATTGCTGGATATTTACTGCAAGAGGGAAGCAGAAAATCAGTCTTCTTCACTGACTGTCAACTGTGTGTGACTTTACACACTTTCATGGAAGCTTCATTATCATGTACTTCACTGTTTGACTTTGCATTCACTGTTACTTTTGTACACATACAATTCACTAATTGAGCAGCACATACGCAATGTAGTCAGGCACAATCACTGGTTTTGGAATATGTCCTGATGGTATGGCTCCTTGTAAAATCTTTGCAGGTCCTGGTTTCGGGGCGGCCTGGATGGGAACCACTGAGGAGCCTTGAACCTGTTCTGGAGCTTTGTGAACAGGATCTGGACCAGGAGCTGGAGCAAGCTGCTGAGGCAGTGATAGAACAACAAGGAAAAAAAGACAGCGTATGTTTTTATTGTTCCAAGTTTAGACAGGTTGTATCCTGGACATGCAGCGGATTGATCAAGTAAAGAATGCTCACCAGTGACCGTGCACCTTGCCTCTCAGCAGGCTGCATCTGTGAAAGTTGACACAAAAAACACAGTCCTATTATAAAACAACTAATGATTATAATTCAACCATTTCAAGACCACATGTCATCTGCAGTCAGCAGACATCAGGATGAAAATGCAGTGTTGACCAGTGTTTTTTGGTCATTATGTGTGAGACAATATCAAATTAACCTAATATTGACAATAATACTGTTGAAATACTGTCACCCATGTTGTAAAGCGAGGATAGCTTCTGGTGTAAATTAAACTTGACATTTTCTACGACATTTTTTAATGTTAACTTAACTTCACAGCTGTCACACATAAGCCACTTGTACACAGAGATCCTGGAAAAGAGACGAGATGGTGATCCCACCTTTTTTACACAGCCAAGCCAAAGGAGTAACAGAGGTGAGTCAGGCTGTAGTGTTACACAGCAGAGCTGCATTCCAGAATTAAAGAGGTGGTAACGCATCAAAGTGCCCATATGGAGACACTGGCATGGATTCTGTGGCAGCCGCCCTGGGTACCAGTCCCATGGCTTCGTACCACGGGTGAAAATAGCATGTCGCTGCTGTACCAGTGGCACGGTGCCACCCTAACATGAAGCTGCTGTACCCCTGGCACATAGCTGCACACCCATGGCATGTAGGTACGGTGGCAGGGATGCCACCGACATGAAGCCATAGTACCCGTGGCATCCCTGGTACACCCAGGGCAGCTGCTGCAGAATTCATGCCAGTGCCTCCATATGTACCTGCTGTCTCTCAGTCATGGAGGTTGCCATCATCAAAACATCACACCTTGGTTGCAGAATGAAAGGTGCTTCTTTTACATAGCGTTCTGGAATGATGATTCCACCTTTATCACAGCTCTGTTATTACCTCCAGAGGCATTACAAAGCTGCGATAAAGGTGGGACCAAATGATCCACCATTTTGTTTACACAGACGTTCTAGAATAAAGGCAAAATATTCCAGTAACAGAAGTGCTGTGTAAAAGAGGCTTATGAGAGGCTATCTTAGTCGAGATATGTATGTGTTGTAAAGGCTCGGGTAAAGTGATGATAAAAAAAAAAAAAAGATAGGGTAAAGGAGTGAGCAAGTATTAGAGGTGAAACTTGATAAAAAATTCAAGTCAATTTTCACAAAAACAGAAGAATATTTGCAGTGACTGCACACTAGACTAGTGTAGTTTAACTCAGGTTTATGCTACTCTTACACTTGTGCTTACTCACAGGTAGGATTTACAGACTCAAGAACTGTAAGCCTGGTTGTAAATTATGTCATCTAGTTATTTTCACAGATAAGCTCTTATTGCAGCGAAGTCTGTGTGTGAACATGTTTGCAGCCTATTTTTTATTCAACACAATGACAGATGGTGAATTCCTAAATATAAAAAAGGTGACCAAGCCCTTTAAACATACAGAACTCCAGGGCAGCTGTGGCCTAGTGGTTAGAGCGTTGGACTTAAGATCGGAGAGTTGCAGGTTCAAATCCCACCGTAACCAGTAGGCTGAAGTGCCCTTGAGCAAGGCACCTAACCCTACACTGCTCCAGGTTGTAACCAATACCCCGTAATAACTGCAAGTCGCTTTGGATAAAAGCGTCTGCCAAATGCATAAATGTAATGTAATGTGCTGAGATCTCACCTCCTCGCCGTAGCGCTCTCGATACCTCCGTGCAGCTTCATGTCTCCACAACTTGAGACAAACTAAAGCTCCAATCAGATACACAACCATCGTGACGAAGAGGAAGATGATTGCGGCAACCTGGCCGGCTTCCGTTCGGCAGAATGCCCCGTTGATGCCGTTGTTGAAGACAGGATAGGAGCAGAGACCTCCACGTGTTGTGTCTCGGACATAAACAATACCTGGAAAAGCAAACGAGTCACAGGCTGTTAATAAGAGAAAAGATCTGATCCACACAGAACTACAGGCGGGTAATAAAACGTGAATGTCCATTAGAAATCAGAAAGACTTTAACTTTATATCATAATGAAATTTGTCTTTTGTCTTTCCTGCTAATTTTTTTATATTCTCAGCTAAGGCACTTAATATTTTGTTGTTTTATTTAATTTTACTCCTGTTTATTTTGATATGTTGCTCTATAGACGTTCTCTACATAAAAATGCTCCACATCTTGGCAAATTTTTGTCTGTTCTGACCATAAATAGTTAAAAATCTCAAATAACTGACTGATTTAAGAAGAGGTAGAACCCCTAAATGACTTGTTCTGGCCTGACTTTATAGGAAATTCAGATGGTTTTGTATCATATGGACATTTGTATGTTTGGATTCATGAAGTAAAAGTGTGTTTCTGCACAATTATCCAAAAAACAAAAAAAAAAATTACAAATAACCATCTCTGTTCTTCAACTTTCACTCAGAACTAAAGATAAACCCTTAAAATTGGAGGATAACGACTTGATAATTATCTGTATCAAATGATGAAATTGTCTCTCGGTAACATTGCCTATATGTTCTCCTACCTGCTGCCATGTAGAGAATAGCCAGAGCCAGATTTATGGTAAACTCAGTCAGAGGCCACCAGGAGGAGTCCAGCAGGATGGTGCGGTAGTACATGGTCATCCCCAGCACTAACACAATCACAGTCACCAACCAGGCCAGACCCGCTACCACCAACACAAACGGGGTCTTGGGTCCTGTGTAGTACGACCCCCCAGTGCCGGCACCGTAGAACCCTCCTCCGTACGCCCCTCCAGGAGAAGAGTATCCAAACATGTTGAACCACTCATTGTCCTTGTGGATGTAAGCGCAGACGCAGGCGAACACTGCCGCTCCCAGCAGGAGCTCCACACAGCCCAGAATCCTCAGCAGGCCCGCCCAGGACTTCATGTAGGCGTAGCGCTGATGGTACTCCTCCACTCGTTCACTGTAAGTTAACGCTGTGCGGTATGTGCGTCCTGACACTGACTCCTGGGTGTCATGTGCTTCAAGAAGCTCCTTGCGCGAGTTGTAGCTGCCGGCAGAGCCTCCATAGGGATCCCGGTAAGATCCAGGAACGGATGGAGAGTGTGGAGGAGAACAGCGCACCCCCTCCGTGGTGCTGTTATTGTTGTTGTACGAGGAGGCAGGCATGGACCACGGCTCTTTACTGCTGCGGTTACTCCCTCTGAAGAAGTTCTTCCAGGAATCAGGGATAAAGCGGTGGACAGGTTTGATGTCGATTGCAGGGTCAGGATCTAGGTCCCCCGTGTCTTCGCTGCCACTGGGATCAAACTCAGGCCCCACGGGGGGTTGGTCTGGCAGAGGTGGAGGTGGTAGAGGGTCTGCACTCTGAGCTAGACGACCTGAGGACTGTTCCCTCAGGGGCTGAAGGCTGTAGGAGTCTGTTCGTGGTAAGGAACCTGGGGGAACCTGGTCATAGTGGGGCGCCTGGCGGACACGCTCAGTGCGTCCAGAAAAGCCTCCTCCATAGGACATGAGGATGGTGATGGTCCCTGAGGAGACACACACATTAATAAAGAAGTGTTGTAATGGCTTCTTATTTTATAGGTTAATGTGCACGTGCATTTACTCTACACTTACCGCACGAATCTACGACTAATTTATTTAATTAATAATAAAGTACTTTGTCATTCTATACATGCAACTTATCACTTTTGTCACTATAGTGGTATATATCCCAATGTAATACAGTAATTATTCTATAAATCCAAATTTGGACACATTTCTCATGCACACTGATGCTCATAAAGTTGGAATCATTTTGTTTTCAGACATATTGCTCTTTTTACTATTTATACACATCAGTAATCACTTTTGACCAGGTCCAATGATTAGGTACTCATTTAAACTTTCTATTAAGAATTAATCACATTTTTACAATCATTTTATGAGAAGAGAGAAAAATATCCGACTTTATGCTAAACAGTGTACATCACCCTACTCGAGTGTCTTATTAAAACATCTCTGAATTCTTTGCTTCTTCTTAGAATTAATCTTATCTATGTTCTGCTCACTTTCCCCTGTGTGGTTTTGTTTAGCTTTAATGCACATTTGATACCTGGAATCAGGCTCTATGGAAGACTGCAAAGCATTGTTAAAATGTTGAAAAAATACTTTTAAATGTGTAATTTGCAGCACAACATTAACAATAACTAGACATTCGCACATTTCCTGAAGGAAATGTAACCCATCTACTTGCCTTTTGCCTGATTTGTGGACTTGTGGCTAGGTGCGATGGAAAAGCAAGAAATACTACCAAAGAAGGACTGGTTATAAAGAAATACATTTATTTTTCTGACAGCTATATTGTTCCACATTGCATTTGTATGTACACATTATTTATGACAAAAAATATTTTGAGTTTTACAACAGCTAAATTTACAAATGACATCAAATTAAGAACATAATTTCTAATTAATCAATCAATCAATCAATCAATTAATTAATTAATTAAAAAAGCTGCAAGCAACACTGGTCAGGACCTTGCGCTCTGTCCCGGTTTTGCAAGAGCGCAGCTACCCAGAATGTCAGCCAATGAGAGCACAGTGTCACAGAAGGTCAGCCAATGAGAGCAAAGCTCTTTATTGGTTAAACCCTTTTCATGGTTTTGTGCAAGTTTGTTTTGTTGCTTGTATAATTTACAACCTCTGTCTATGAGTTCTGTTTTTTTGTGTGTGTTTGTGAGAAATCTCACATATTACCTTAACCTTTTCAAAGTTGCTCATGAAAATTTAAAACTTTATTATTAATCTTATGTGATTTGTAAATTTAGGTTTTGAAAAAGACAGTCAACAATTCAGCTGATCCTTATTTTTCGTCTTTCCTATTTCTTGGTGTTACAGTTGTAATACATTTTTTGTAATAAATATCTTATACATACAAATGCAATGTAGAACAACATAACTTTCATCCAAATATATGCAGTACTTTATGTATAAACAGTCCTTCTGTGGTACTATTTCTTGCTTTTACATCACACTTACCAACAAGTCCACAAATCCAGCAAGAGGCAAGCACACAGATTACACTTCCTTCAGGAAATATGCACACGTCTAGTTATAATTACTACTACATTTCTACAATTGATTTTGTTGATTACCAGTCCATCAAACCACTCTATAATTATTCTAGGATCATTACTAGAGAATTCAATTGGCAAATAGAGAGGAAATTAAAAAGGAACGAACCAGGAAACAAACAAACCCTAAACCCTAATTAGATCATTCATGCACTGTCAGGCCACACCCAAAGAGGATATAATAAACACATTTGTCCCCCACCAGTACCTGAGGTCACCAAAGAAAACCCCTTCAGCAAGAACCCACATGAGTAGAGGTCTTATCTCTACATCCTCCATGCAAGCTGAGTCAAGAATGCATTTTTGGGCTGCAACTTAATCAGGAGCAGGATGTTGTAATACCCATCCATGTGTTTGATTTTCTACTTACCAGTAGATGTTGCAGACTGTACAAAAATACACTCTTGACAGTCAATCAGTCTTTAAAAGCCCAATTCTTTAAGTGATCCTGAGAGAGAAATGTATAAAAAGACTTTGCTTGAATACCTCTTTCACACGCAGTCACTCAACACGACTTACATTGGTTTGCAGGTCAGAATGCAAACCTGGTATGAACATACAGTGTACCGACTCAGGGAATAACCTGTGGAGAGGAACACAGAGAGAAAGAACTGAGATTGAAACAGCAAATGGACCTTTAATATCAGTCACTGTCGCCAACGGAAATAAATACACCTACTCTAATAGTCCTGAGCCTAAATGTGGCATCAGAAATGATTGTTTTCCATATGCAACCTGGTTTTTACACGGTCAAGAAAGAACTATTATGAGTTTGCATTGTGTCGGTTTTATTTGTGTCATTTCCAACAGGAAACAGCTATGCAATTACTGACTGAATTTGCACTGAACTGCAGTACAAGTTCCCATTTTGGGATTAATAAAGTCTGTCTGTCTTTATAAGAAACATTTCTAAAATGCACAGAAATACTTAGGACCAGAGAATGTCATATGTTTTACCTAATAACAATGCCCCCTTTATAGTCACAATCAACAACTGTCTATCATGAGATTTCCATGTTCATGTAAAGCGCCCAAAATAAAACACAAGATCCAGACAAACGTGTTTTTGGTTTATGGACTGTTTTTGTATATTTGGTCAAATAAACCAAATCAATAATCAAATTAAAAATCCTACAAAAATGAAGCAAGATAAATAAAATTATACAAACAAGAAATTATGAACATCCACACTTTAAGGAACCCTGTTAAGTTTGTAACAACTTGTGGGAATAGAGAGGTATGTTTACATGATATATCACACAACTGTTTCACAAAATACTTATAAGCAAGTATTATTTAATAAATCATTAACATTGCTACTGATTACCGTATGTTGTCTCCACTAAGAACCTCATCAAATGTGGGAAATGACATACTTGGGTAAGGTATTTTTAGCGGCTTGCAAAAAAGCTATTACAAGGAACTGCAGAAAGACAGAACCACCAACAAAGGACAAATGGATCACATTTATTGAAGGAATTTATACAATGGAAAAAATAATTCACAAACTGCAACTAGAAGAAGCACAAATGGATTAAAAATTGAATAAATGGACTGATTACAGAACCCAGAATGGTGGAAGGACTGAATAATGTGAATGTCATGTTGTGTAGTGTACCCTAGCAAGGTTTATTTGTCTGCTTTTTTGTTGTTTTTGCTGATTATGTGTTCATAAAGTTTCAATAAAAACTTAAGTGAAAAAAAAATCCTTATCACAGTCTTGTGGTTCAGTAAAGACTGTGCATTCAGTTTCACATGTTTTTTTCATAGTACGGCAGCATTTTCCTGAAGACTGGATTTGTGTCACATCATTTAGGACTGCTATTACTGCTATAACGTACAAAAAGAGAGAACCTAAAGCAAGTAGCAAATAAATACCCAAAAATCTTTAAAATGACTGATCCACTGGGGACCACCTGCTTCCACTAGGTCAGTGACAAACAGTACAAGAATTAAGAATCTTTATGTCTGTTGTCCATAAAGTTGGAATAATTTTGTTTTCAAACACATTCCTCTTTTTATTCCTTTTTATACACATCAGTGAGCACCTTTACTGGGTGCAGAGATTACATATCAAGTCCCATTTACACAATATCTTTCATGAATAAATCACATTGTCACAAATATTTCATGAGAAGAGGAACAAATAGTTTAATCCTGCTTTATGGGCAACAGTGTATCATACATGCAGAATTACAACACACACTAAAATTGACCCTTCTATCCCATAAAGACCCAAACCTCCACTGGTGATCAAAACCATCTACTCATCTAAACTGTTTAACCCCCTGTTGATCCACTAATTCTATCATTACATGTGAATAATTGGTATAAAAATGCAGTTTGTCATCTTTTCATGGTCATCACATATGACCCTTTTGGACATTCAGAGGCTCTGTCATCATTTTTTTTCTTTTAATTTCATTTAATTTTATCTAGTTAGGGACAATGCACAATATACATTAACCTAAAAAAGGACAGATGTAGTGTGCTAGTTACCATGGAAACACTATCATCAACATTGATTCACCAGTAAAACCCATGGAGTTAGATCCATGATTGTGGAAGGACACATTTGTTTTATGTTCAGTTAGTGATGTATTTTAATGAAAAAGTCTCTTTTTCTTGAGTTTTCTCTGGTTTTGATATAATAATCTTTAAATTTAATCTGAGGTTTTACGAACATCTACATGATCTGTAAATTAAATGTAGTGCAAAATGTAATGCAAAATACTAATATTATAATAAATGGTGATAAATTGCTTAAGAAAGGTTAAATATGCTTTTATACAGCTTATATACCTGATTTCTATTTTGATTGTATATTTTAATATTTTATACTTGCACTCTGACGGACCTTTTCATATTAATTTCTATGTATTTGAATGTGTGCAAATGACAAATAACACTATCTTATCTTATTTAAACAGAAATTAAAAAACATAAAATCATTTGGGAACTGCCACAAAAGTAGTACTGGGTCTTGATCTTATTGGGTTAATTTAACCCACCTGTAGCTGAACATGCACGGAGAGACAAATGGAGAATAAATGGGGGGTTAAGTGCCTGTGCCAACAATAGTCTTGATACAATGAACTACTTTGATTTACCATGTTTTTGGTTTAGATGGTTACTAAAACAGCCTGAATGTTTCACCTGAGCCTTATAATGCAATGGAAAAACCCTGTACTGTTGAATGTTGTTTATTATTTTAAAAAAAAAAAAGTATGTGTATTAAATATAATAATGAAACATATGTCGCCTAAAACTGATAATCTTATCAGTATGTTAATAAAATCTTTGATTATTATTACACCGCATCACACTGAACAAACACCTCACTCTGTTACCATTAATTAATGCATTTTAAAACTAAAATAAAATTGATATCGGTTTCATTTTTGGATTTAATCCACTCTCATATTAAGAAAAGTGTGGTATGCTAAATATTTGCACTTTCCTTGAGGAACAGCACTTTTGGGCATTTTTTCCGAACCTGGAATAAATGCTGTATATTTGTTCTCACTCTGTTACTTAGTCAATGATGATGAATTGATGTATTTATTAAATATTTGGTTATTATTCCTTAATGGCATGTTAAAGTACTTAATTAGCCTGACCGTTTGAGCTATTATAGTTGCTGCTAAATTATTTTTTCCTTGTAAGTCTTTTTTTATTATTCATGAGTTAATCACAAAAACATCCACTATTACAATTTGTCCACAAATGTGAACAAACAGAAAGTACAAGAGAAGAAAGTAAACATAACAAACACACATTTTAACAACCCCCATCCCAGGATTTATGACAGTTATATTCAAGTTGAGTTATTAATATATTGTTGAAAGGGATGCTTATAATATGAGAGTAACTATTTGAGAGAGTTTAACTAGTAATTCTAGCCATAATTTAACTTAGGGAACTTCTGATTTTTTTTTCCAGAACAACAAAAAAAGCTTTTTTGCTATGATAACTGCATAAGATGATACTGATTTTTTTTTTTTTTTTGTAACACATATGGAATGATTAGTATTGGCCAGGCCCTGATATATATGCCATGTGAGTTATTAGACATCAGATGGTTTGGTTGGGTTGCATTGTAGTAAAAGCCCTCCTTCCTCCTCTGGCTGCAGATGTGGACATAAAGTCCGGTCTAAGTGTTTTTGTGGAGTTCTACTGTGTTTGGGTCGGTGTTCTATTAGTGTGTCTGTCACCTCCTCATGTGTTATATCACCGGGCTGAGTCAGACACACACCTACTGTTGATCGGAGGAAACAGCTCTGTTATTAAGACAGAACACCCTAAAACAGCCCTGCTCCGGTGTAATAAATAACCAGTCTAGGTCGGATCGGGTTCAGTCGGACTCTGTCAGGCCTCATTAGACCCGGACTGGACGGCTCCATTTGGCACCGGGCCACGGAGCTCGGTCACAGGCAGAAAGGCAACTTACCACTTCTTCTCAGCCCCTCACAGCCTGCTCATGTTTACTTTAGATATTTTCCTCCCTGTCACCGTCTTCTATCAGGTTTAATGCGGCTGTTTTTTTTTAGTTTATTGAGGAGGAGTCAGAGGTAAAGTTCGCTCGCGGTGCCTCAGGCTAACCTTATGTTATGTTTACCACTGACTTTTCGACAACAAAAGTCAACTTTTCAACCTCAAAACTCTCCTAATACACGTTCACATCAAAACGCCGCTTAATCCTTCAGTTCATGGATGGGAATAGAGGAGGTAGTCGGCTTACCTTGCTCGCTTTCCTTCCTTTTCTTCGTCTTTCTCCCATTTCAGTAACGTTAAACCTGGTTCCCCTCAGACTGCACCACGTGACCTGCCCATCCCTTTGACGTCACCGCGCGAGGGGTGAAATTTACCTGTGCGATAAAAGGTGCAGAGCTCACCTGAGGCGGACGCACACCGATACTGACACCCATATACCCACGGACAATGAGGAACCAGGAACAGCAGCTGCACATACACCGTGGAAATGTACAGACTCACATCTGCAGTTCCATCATACACTGTGAATATATCTGTGGGTGTGCACGAGACTTATCCACAGTTAACAGCATACATAATAGTTTTGCTTTCAGACACATTCCTCTTTATTCCTATTTGTCCATATCCTAGTCCTAGTTACATGGTATCTATTATAATAATAAAGAACAAAGTACTTTATTTATTTGTTTGTTTGTTTATTTATTTATCTATTTTTACAGTATACTAATCTTAACTCTTTCATGCATGAATAAGCTTGAGTTTAGTTTATTTGAAAGGGGACAATACAATTTAATAAAACACATGATTGTACATGGTTAAAAAAAAAAAAGCCAGAATTAGCTAGAAGGCTAGTTTTCATCTGTAGTTCCCTGGCCATGTTGTAAAAAACCAGTAAAATACATCAACAAGAGAAAGACATGGTTAGACACTTGATAGGACACTAACATAACAAGTAATATATACACATACATATACATAATAAACTGTTAAGAGAGCACAGGACATACAATACCTATACAATATAATATAAAATACATATTCAAATACTTACTATACAATTAAGAAAATAAGACATCACAACACAACATTTAATGAAAAAATTACAACAGGATTGTTTTTTTTTAGTGTTGGCAGCTGTATGTGTTGATAAGCCACATTTTCAGTGTTTTTGTGAAGGCCTTGTATGTTGTAGGCACTGTCACCTCCTCACGTTCCACTCACTGGTGCTCCTCACTGACCAGGCCAACTTACTGAAAGTGCTCCTACACAGAGGAATCAGACGGTCACCCCTGACAGAGCCTCAGGTACACGCTCGGGGTTGTTCCTTTGGCTGATGAACTCTGTCAGAGGATCTGGAGCCAAATCATGCATTACTTTATAAATCAATTTTAAATCTGCAAATGTGTGAAAACTGTCCCAATGATGAGAATTATGAATTATGAGAACCTAAATCAAGATTTTTTTTCTGCGTGTTTTTATTCCTCTTTATGCATGAAAAAAAAAAAACATGATTGAAATACTTTTCTGAACCTATTTTTCACAAAGTTATGAAAACATCCACTCAGCTGGACACCAAGTATTTCATTTTTGAAGTGAGATATTGTGTGAAAACTATGAAATAAAAAAACATTTTTAATGCTGCTAATCTGATGTTCTCTCAAATTTCAACATACTATAATACTAGTTACTACACAGTCAGATAACATGCAAAAAAAAAACAAAAAAAAAAAAACATCTAGTGTAATTATTACATACTGACTTCCAGTTCCAGTTTATCTATCAAGAATAAATCACATTCACAGTTACAATCATTTCATGAGAACTAAAAATATTTTTATTCCATTTTTATGGACAGCAGTGTATTATGTGAAAGACTGAACACAGCATAGAAGAGAACAATGTGAGTAGTTGAACTTCCAGGAAAAGCTGATCTCAGATTATGCACCATGGACACTGAATCGAGACAATATGTGTGAGTTCAGAATGTGATAGTTTCATGTTAATTCCTGCTTTAGTGTTCTGCTTTGAAGCTGCGTCATTGTCTTTAATCACTTTCCCATCACATCATCACATTAAATGCTTTCAGTTTGTGTAGTTACACAATCCATTAAACTACACTATCACTGCGTAATTTTCTCAGGACAAAAGACAACAGATGCAAATTAAAGATGCAAATTCATGAGGATTTTGGGTGATCTTAGAGTAAAAATGAAAAACAAATAGATGCAAACAACGTAGTTAATAATATTGTGCATATACAGACAGTAAAGACTGATGGTGTGTAAAACATGCAAAATTAGAGCTGTTTTATATTTTTCCAAGGTTTTTTTTTTTTTTAATGTACTCTAATTTTTGTTTTTGACAAAAACACAACACAAATGCATACAATAACAGACCAAACAGACAGCTGGGGGAGAGTCCAACATTCGATCAGCACCTGGTCCACACATACATGAATACGCTCATACACCCATATTCATTTTTCCCTTTCTGATAAAAGTTTGAGGTCTCATTGAAATTAGACAAAATCTGGCCTTACAGTTACAAAATAACTGAGCCATTTAGACCAACTTTCTGTAAAATATCAGTTTTACATCTCAGTTTAGATGTGATTCTCTCCATAACATACATCTATATAATACACTACATCAGTCCAGTCATTTATAGCAGGTATGAGTCTTTTCAACCATTTTCTGGTCAGAACCTTCTTTCTTGCTAGTAGGAGTAATCTCAATAAACTTTTATCTCTCTTTGTGCACTTGAGTTCTTCAAAGCCATTGAGCCACATTGTTTTAAAGTCAAAACTAAACTTTTCCAAGTTTTTGTATTTTTTAAGATAATTTGTGTATTTGAGTTGAAAAAAAAAAACATGTTTCAAACTGAATAATATTTGCATTTTCCTTCATAAGCAAGTCACTCAACTCAAATCCAAATCTGAACATTTCCAACAATTATTAGAGTATGTTCGTCATATGGTGCAGCTCTAGTTCAGACTGGCTCTAAATTTCATCAGATTGAAAGTGTCTATCAGATTGTGTGCAACACTGTCTAAATATTTTCATCATGTGACTGATGTCTTCATCTAAGATTTATTATATAGGATAGTTTTCCTTGACAGTGGTCTGTTGTTATGAATAAGTCAAGGACGTGCCTGAAGGCTACAGTGTTTATTGGGCTGCCTGACCCAAATCCTGCCTGGATAACACTTCATTCTTTTCTCTGTAGACCGTTTGTTCAGTCTGGAAATTCCACTGTCAAAAAAACCAAAACAAAACTATCTATCTATCTATCTATCTATCTATCTATCTATCTATCTATCTATCTATCTATCTATCTATCTATCTA
>JAQQZY010000005.1:38766759-38787637 GCA_030068375.1 Ostorhinchus rueppellii
TTGACAGAGGGTTTAAAGCTTGCCCGGTAACGCCCGCTTTTGAGGAAAACAGTGCAAGAGAATAACTTTGCGCAGCCTGCATGAAAATTTCTCACGGTTTTCCCTTTGACCAACTTTCTTTGACCTCAAGCAGATGTGCTATGTTTGTAAAATGGCCGGAATTCTCCTATAAGGTTGGAAGTAAAAGAAAGGTACGAATTTGTTAAATCTGCCACTGCAAAACCCATTCTTACTACTCTTATCAGTACATATGATAATGCTGCACTATTAAGGTTTGTGTTTTTCACCTCCAACAAACTTGAACTAGTATAATAAAATGCAAAAACAGAAAATTAGTTATCTTGCATTTTCTACAATCTTTCCACACATGACAGGGCTTTAAACTCAACCATATCCAATGATATAATACATAAAAATAAAAATGTTTTCACTTGGTTGTACACTAAAGCTTTTCCTGCTCTGCTTCATATAAATGCAATATAGACCTAATGTTGGAGGACAACCAATAAAACATTTCACACAAATTACATTTCTAAACAATTAAACAGAACATTATGTTTTAAAGTGCACTAAAGATTAAGAACACACCCAGAAGGGGAAGTCACCTTACAAACTCTGAAGCCTGTGTACTGCAGCACAGGTTTATGGTTGTTCCTTCAAACCTCACTTATAAACCACATATTCACACGCAGCACATTTCAAAAGGCCATGTATATTGTAGTGAACAATACCAGAATCAAACCAGATTATAAACCAGTTTGGTCACAAATCATACAGACACCACACTCACACACAAAAACCGTTCCTCATATACAGTAACAGCACTTTGTGTTATTGCTACCACACTTCTTTCATCATAAAATATACTTCCTGTCTCAGTGAACCATTTCCCTCTTTTGAATCTCAGTCTTTGACTTTGCGAAACAATTTTCAATGGCTGTTTATACAGAATAGTGAAATGGAGTTTTAGGCTAAATTCAATGTATTACCAGTTAGTAGCTTCTTATCAAGTGTCTGGCAACATCAAACCTCATTAGAGCATTTGTTTGAAATCTGTTATTACAAGAATAGCATTCGTTATCTCTGATCAGATCTGTTTGATGCTATCATGAGTTATTTAAACTGGACATCCTCATTATAATAAATTATTTACAAAACACTAGTGGTTACTGCTATCTGCCACATTAACATGAGTGTCACACATGTTGATAAAATACATATAACCTCTGTCAGATATTGAACAATCTCAGTTGATATGTCGTCATGTATTTGTGCTGCAAAGGGGATGCAAAGGGGATGTGTAAATCTTATGATGACACATGATGTTTTCAGAATTATACATACAAATGTAATAAACCCTACAGGTATACGAGGTTCTATAAGAACTGACAAGAAACAACATGTAGAGTATCCATAAACTGGCACTCTTTTCAGTGCTACATATGTATGATAGTTACATATACAAGAAGCCACAGGGAACATAAATTCGACTGGTTATTGATGTAAAAACCTGGCATGTTAAGGTGCCAGAATGTGAGGGCTTTTTAGAGGAAGTCTGGCTTTAACGTTCGCCAGGGATTAGTTACATGGTAATAACAGCTAGCGTTAGCCGACACTAGCTACTACAGAAGTCTGTTAGGAAGGAACGCACTGTCAACTATAAATACCTAAATAAAACGGTACAGTATATCCCGAGATACTAAAAGACACATATGATGTGTTTCAGGCTTAAGATTCAGAGAACATCATTAGATAGGCGAAGTTAAAGACGGGCCTAAGTGTCAAAGACTCTTGACAGGTATTAGCTTGTAACTGTCGCTAGCTTTAACATTACCTTTTCTATCGGTGCCTGCCGATGAGCTGCCAACGACCGAGCCAAAGACAAGACTGTATTAAAATAAAATCCTCTGCTCCCCCCTCCATTTACAGACATTTTGAAGATGCTTAAATTCCTCTAAACAAACACAAGCATCTTCTTTCATTTGCCCGAAGACACTGACAACTACGGCAAGCGCAAGGTCCAAACAGTGCCAAGCAAGGTCACAAGGCAAAATGCGAGGAAGCAAACACCCGCCCATTATCATAATATATGATTTAATAGACCCTGTTTTGTAATAGAGTGCATATTTTAATTAACTAGAATAAGGTAAATGTATATACTCTGTATGCATCCAGTCAATGACTTTAAGTATTTGAATCTATATTGGGACTGTTACCTTTGCCAGCTCTTATGTCTTTTTTGGCCATACCAGAGGTAAACAGCCAGAGCTGACTGTAAAGTTTAATTATATTCGTATAAATTAAGCTTTTTTAAATCATGAGTTTAGAAATGTACTTTTGCCACGTTGTCTGTCCAAACATTTTGACAAGTGCCAAACAGGATACCTTTGTTTGAATTATTTCAGTATCTGAATGATTGTGTAATGTAGGAGAGTTTATTAAAAGCCTGGTTGTGATCCTTCTTGTTTTAGTGAAATGAACTACTTTGTGTATAGTAAAAAAAAAAAAAAAAAAAAAAAGGTAAATGTAATGTTATATTGGTAATTTTCCAATCAGAGGCAAAACAGGTCAGCTGGGCATGCAACGTGTAACATTTATTTGCTCAAACTAAGATGAGATGAACTTCATTAACCCCTTTGATATCAAAATAAAAAGTTTAATAATTTAATAGGAAAACATTGAAAATAATACTTTTGGGCCCACTTACATCATTTGGATTTAACACTTGCTTTCTCTTTTTTTTTCTTTAACAGCAGTCTGTTTTACATCAGTAATCTAAATGTATCCTACATAATAATAATAATAATAATAATAATAATAATAATAAATTATACATTTCTCCAGGTGTTATTTCTCATTATGTAAAAAAAAAAAATATTAATGTCACAGTGATCAATTTTAATTTTTAAATGGTATGTGTTTGATTTATGAAACAGTTAAAGTAAAAGCAATATGGCGTGAAGATAAAGTTACTATTATGCAGAATACAAGGTTTGTAGAGGTTAAAATTAGGTACGAAGCAGGACATCCCAGAGTGACTTCTCCACCGAGTTCTTCTATTTCACTTCATAAATACAAGGTTGATGGCTGCTGTGTTTCCTAATTCTCTAAATTTCCATAGTATTTTGGCTTTATTACATTGATATTAAAACTATATTATTTTAAGAGACACTGTTCTGTATAGGGGTGTCTTACCATGCGTTCTCCTTTTATAATGATTGTCTCATTGAAAAATAAAACACGACAACGGTAACAGTCTGATCCAATGTTTATTTGTGAAGATACATATTCTAATTATTTTGACAGAAGGCACAAAAGTCGGCTTTAACTAATGGAGAGTTTCCATTGGCTGATATAGCCTCTCCAAATAGGTTTAATAGCAATGGTATAAGTCCACTACATGTAGGCTTTGCAAAGAAAAGGTCAATCTGAAGCTAAAAGGGCAGTTCAGCGTAAACAATGTGTATCCTCCACAAAAATGTTTAATGGGCAAACAATCAATTACACTGCATGTAAACATGCTGAATTAATAACTGTTAACAATCTACCATCCTTAATCTATAACATGGTATTACAAAGCAGCAGTTGGCACACTGGATCATTAGTTAATGTAAAAGTAAGTGTAATTAATATTACATATTTAACTTTTTTTTAAAAACTGAAAATCTGTAATAAAAGCTCTCCTAGACCGCTCATCTCCCCTGGAATGAGATGGAAGGCACTGTTAATGGCATGTCTCAAACAGGCATATCTATGTTTAAAGGCAACTCAACTTTTAAAGGAGCAAAACTTTCATCAAATACTGACAAATATGATGAACTGAATGGGTATGACCCACTCAGAAAGTACCTCCGCCACTGCCTGGAATTAAACATCTGGCACCATAACGTACATATACAATTGTTGACATTTGTAGTGACCAATACCTGCAACAATCAATCATTCATAATCTCAAAAAATATCTAACTCCATCTAACAATTCATAGGCACTTTTATAGAATCAATGCAGTAAATGAACTGATTAAAATTCAGAAACTTAATATATGAATTCATTTTACTACACTTCAGCCCCTATTTAGTGGAAATGGGTATTCTGAAATGTTGTAAGTGCTCATAAAACATTTTTTAAAACTGTATATTCTATGTATCCTACAATCTGGATTCATTTAATAAATCTGATTTAAGGCATTTTGTTCTAATAACCTGTAGCCTCAACAGCATGTGACATCTGAACTGTTTTTAGACCTCAGGCACTGTAGGAGGCAATGGTTTTGAACATTTCAGTTAAAGATCTAAATGCTTTCATGTATAAAAAGGGCTTTAAAATTAGATAATATACTTTCTCAATTTCAAGTATAATTTCTTTGTCTATAGTGTCTGAATCACATTATCTGAGGTTGGCTTATCACTGATTTAGTGCTTACAGCTTTAGTATAAGAGAATTAAAACACTGTCACATCTCATCTCCATACTGCAGGTGTTTCCTTTTCTGTATTCAAGCAGGTGTGGTCCTAATCAATGCCCTGTTCCTTTCCCTGAGCTCTTAAGGAACTACTCCTTCACAAATTTAAGAAAACACAGCAAGTGTAAACAGCCATTCTGCAAGCGGTTTCAATGCAGTAATAGCTGTGTTATAAATAAAACCAACATTACCAATCCCTTTCTTTGCAAGTCACTTAGAGGTAGATATTAGAACCTAGAAGCAGGGCTTAAGAAGATTGGTTTGGGACTTTTCACCAACACGCCTGCTTTGTGTGGCACTGGGGGGTCCATTTCAGTCCGTCTTCCAAACCATGTTCAGGACTTTCACAACTTCCTCATAGATAATAAAGACTATGGCCACATCCATACACACCCGACCCAGCCGAGGCACAGTACCTTTGTAGAACCTGTAGAGAATGAGGATGTAAATCAGAGCACAGACGATACTTGGATATAACATGCACTCACAGGTTTCACTGCATAAAAGACATTTGGATACATATTAAACACTGCAAGGACACGAGTAACGGCACTGGATTGTGAACAACTTATACTACATCTCAGTTTGCAAAACATGTAAAATAGTCCAATTGCTGGAAGACATAGGACTAAAAAAGTAAGTTGGTTTTTTTTTTTTAAATTTAAAAATTGGGAAGTTTGCCCAAAAATGGAAACTTATTTGCGAGCATTTTATGGTTACAACATCTAGATAAAAATGCCAGTCTGGTACAGACAAAGTTCAATGAAAATAAGGATAGATAGATCATTTTATTGTCATTGCAGGACACAAACAAAATAACAGTGTACTTCAATGAAATTTTGCTGCATGAATCTCAAACATAATATAAAAAATAAATACAGTTTTCAAATATTCAATCTCAGTGTGTAAAAAGTGCTATGTGATATAAAAGTGCTATGTGCATACTGTTAAAAAAATCTGTTTTAAAACTCTGAAATCTGTTCTTCTATTCTATTAACAGTTCTAGCAGTGGGCTTGTAGGGTTTAAAAGCCATTTGATTATTAAATGTCCTAAACTTAGAGTTGCATAAATCAGCCTTTGGTTAGGTGCAGCAGTGTAACCGCCGATATGCTGTATTTACAATAACAATAAGGCTGGGTTTTCAATGTGTAAAGAGTACCAATGGGTCTTCTGCAGTTTAAGTCTAAACTTTTTTTTTTTCAGAGTTGTTCTGCAGTTGCTTCATGTTCACAGTTGATTAAAGGAGTGATATTTTGCTTTTTTAAAATAGAATTATGCATTTTAAAACATTTCCCTGTGCTCTACATAAAATGTAAATGCTTTGCTTGGGTCTGAATTCTTCATTAATTCAACTCCACAGGTCCATCTTCAACCCTATTTCTGAGTAATGACACCAGAAAGGACATTTTGAGCGCTGGCCCTTTAAATGGAAATTAGCCACTTCATGCCCCACCCCCTCCAGGTTGGTATTGTTGTGCTGCTCTTCCATTTAGCCACTTGTGTTCATTAATATAACCAACAGCTGAACCTTTTAGGTAATTAGCACCGAATTTGGACATATTTTCAGTATGGACTACAACCACTGCCACTGATAAACAATTATGCCATACGTGAATAAATGTTCATCTGAAGTCTTGACCTTATATGTGCAAATTTCATGACATAACTAGTTATAAACACAACAAATTAAGAAGGAACTGAAACAGTGTGTAGAAATCTACTTGGTTTTTGCCAAAATGAATAGCTTTGCAGCACCTGGAGGCTTCAAATTCAAACTTTATGAACTATTAGGGTCCAAATACACAAATCAATGAACCAAAGACTAATAAAAGTGGGTTTAGCAAAATATGACCCCTTTGATACATAAATTATATACCCTCTGATCAACTTACGCCATTGGTCCCTCGTGTTTCATGATCTTCACAGCACAGTCCCATGTGCTTTTGTACTTGTGGGCTTCAAGACCCTGTTGAATAACATGCACCCATGTCATCAGCATCACTCAGGCTTCAGTTAAGACATCACTAGAAGATGTGAATGCATTCTACTGACCTGCATTCTGGTCTTGATGACATCCAGAGGAGTGTTTCCGAACACACTGGCAGCTCCAGCAAAAGCTCCAAACAGTCCAGTTAACAAAGGGTTAATAGCTTTGTTGGGGTTGTCACCTTTGTGTTTCAAAAAGCAAGATGTGAGTGTTTGCTTGTTCTGCTTAAGAGGAGCAAATGTGAAACAATCGGTCACTCACACACCTTTGTACCAGTTCCTCAGTGAAGTCATGACGTAAAATCGGATAGCCTGGTTAGAGCCCTGCTTTAGCACGGTGGCTGTGAGGCCTTGGTAAGTACCCTTCAGACCTGATGTATCACAAATAACACACATTAGTTTTATCAGAGCCAGGGTAGTTACCACAATAACCTTTTCAGGAGAAGGAAGAGGACTAATGAGGTAGGAAGCATTTCATCCTTTAAATAATTGATGTGATGTTCAATGATAGAGACTCCCTCTCATCTAATTCAAATACTGGTGGACGCATATAAAGGTTCCAGTAACAAAAACATCACTGGTAAAATTGATAAAGCTTTGAATTCAAAAGACAATGAGATATATTTTCACACACAAAAAAATAAAATAAAATCAATGGGAAAGGGACCTGCAAGAGGAAATACCAAATGAGATATGGTTGGAGGGATGGAAATCTGAAAACTATACTACAAACACACTATTATGGAGGGATTTTTGTTGGAAATGTCTGGTTCGTTTCTTTATTAAACCTGTACGAAAACCTAATTTTTCTGGAGTTCATTTTCCCTGCTGGAGGGAGTGCGGTTCACTTGAGGCAGATCAAGCACATGTATTCTGCTCCTGTCCTGGTATTGTTGGCTTTTGGGAGAGATGATTAAATTGATGTATTCAGTTTTCAGTGTTCATTTTCACAAGTCCTGGGCTACTTTGTTTTTTGGCATTCCCCCAGAGGAATTATGTAAAAGTGACATATATCTATTTAGAATACTGCTTCCTGCAGGCAAAAAATCCATCACCAAACACTGGCTTAAAAAGGAGCCTCCTTCAATCTGCTTAGTGATAAAAATTGTCAACCAGATCCATTTAATGGAAATGATGGCATATACGCTCCACCTAAAACAGCACAAGGATGTAAAAAACTGGAAAAAAATGGGGCTTTTTCATTCAATTTGGGGACACTAAACAGTCTGTAAATGTCTGAATGTACCTGTGACCATTTCTGTTTTTGTTTGTTTTGTGCCTTGTATTAAAACAATAAAAATAAAGCAAAAAAAAAAAATAAATAAATAATTGATTTGATGTCTTAAATTCATGAGCTTGTAAACAGCATGAAGAGACATTTCCTGTGTTGCAGAAATTAGCAGTAGATGGCAGCAACATTCAACAGACCCTGCCCACGCCAATGAAAAAGCCCTCCTTACCTTGAGTTCTTACGATCTCCCTCACACCATGGAAAAAGCCTTTGTACTTTGGGTTTGCTGAAGTCTGATCATGGATAAATTTGACCTAAAATGACATTACAGTGATTTATTACTGCTGTATGTAACAAGAAGTAAAGCTACAGATGATACACTAACCATTATCTGACCATTGACCAACACAAGATGGTCTAATAAAAGTCTCCTCTATGTTTCATTGTTCATTTTTATTGCTTGCTACGGTTTCAGCTTGTGATTGTACTGATTAAAAGACTGATAACTGCCGGTTTAATAATGCTGTTGCGTTTTTTAATTTACCTTCACTGTCTCCATAGGACATACGACAAACACAGCCTCTGCGACTCCAGCTCCAAGGCCACACAAGAATCCTCGCTTACTGTCTAGTTTCCCGCTCTCATCTCGCATTTTATTACTGAGGAACTCAAAAACCCCGAATCTGCAAAGCAGCAGAGGACAATAAAACAAGGTTACTTATTAAAACATTAACTTTGTAGAGCCGTTTTCTTATTTGGCACTGTTTATTGAGGTTAATGCTGGAGGTTAAAAAAAAATTATGGATCCTTTATAAACCTGTAATAAACATTCCAATCACTAAGTTGCAGCAAATCTTTACAAATATAATATGCATAGACGGGCTCTTTATAATGTGTGTGTTCAGATTTGTTGTGCTGGGAGTGTTAATGTACCTGACAGCAGCTTTTGGTATAGAGCCATACAGAAGTGAGCTGAGACCTCTGTAAAGACCCCTCACACCATGACTGCTCACAGTTTGCTTTACACAGTCACCTGCAGGTTCAAAGATGGGATAAGAACAAAACCAGTAGTGAAAAAAAGAGGTCAGATTACAACACTCTACTCCAAGAAACTGTTACCCAGTTAACTTTATCAGCAGCTGCACTGATATTAATATCCGGCATAAACAGTGACGTAAAATGATAAGCCCATTGAATACAAGGTTCTGTGTATTTATTCCTGGCAAAAACAATGGCCCTTCCGCATCGAAAATCTGCACTCAAACATGGTCTGTGCCAATATCCACAAACTCTCTGCAAATAAACAAATAAAGACTAACAAACTAAATAAACTGGATATTAGACAAGGGATTCTAACACTTAATATTTGTACTGAAACTGTGTTCAGTCTTCATGTAAAGCTGTCATTTTCTTGCACAAGAAGAAAAAATACCCAACGGGTTAAATATTAGCCATAGGAGATAGTTAGGTTGGCCTTGTAAGAACAGTGAAAACATTATGAAACATCTGCCTGGCTGAGTGATAAAGTGACCAAATCCCTATCAAAATAATCATTTGTGTCATCTGTGTTAATAAAATAGTGATATATTTTGTCAACCACACATCAATAAGGGTAAATGCATTACTGGATTTACTGGACAGGAAATTTCCACATATCACAATTAGGTCATTCGCGTAAGACTAGACCTAATAAATAGACATTTAAGTCGATGTCTGTGTTATGTCACCAGTTGTATGAGAAAGCCTTTGTGTAAAAAAAAAAAAAAAAAAAAAGCAAACTCACCAATGCCTTTGTATTTCGGAGGGTTTGCCTTTTCATCAAGTTGCAGCTGTGTTTTAACGTACTCCGTGGGGAAGGTAATGCAGATCTCGATGCCTCCAGCAATCCCACCTGAAACAACAGCAAAGCACCGCATAAGACACCTATTCATGTGAATAAGAGAGCTGCAGAAAACATTTTGGGCACATATGCAACTCCATTTTAGGAACAAGAAAAGTACATTCATCTAGCAAACCGAATCAACACACCAAACTAGTAAGGACAAGAAATACCCACAACAATGTATTAATTGTAAAAAAAAAAAAGACAATCCAGCTCTCCATTGTGTTCTTCATGCAAACTTTAGTTTTTAATCATTACCTATGGAAGCCACTAAAAATTATTTGAGAGGCAAATGAGAATGTTTGTGAATTTTAGTACTTAATGTGAAGCTTTGAATTCACAGCACTGGCACAGATGAGTAACATTTGTCTTAATGTAATTTAACAGTCTAATGTTAAAAGACTAAGGAGGATCAAAGTGTTACATAATATTCATAAATATGCATTTCATAGTGTGCAATCACTTAAAAATTAGAGGGATTGTGTTTCATCACTTTAGATTGGGTCATTTACATCTACAGAAGGAGTGAGTTTGACTTCATAGAGTCTGCTCTGCTGCACCTCCATGTTTCTGACGTGGCCAGAAAAAACTCGGCTTTTATTGTGGGTGATCACTGTCGAGGTGCATTATTGTCATCTATTCTGTTTGAGTGTGGACCAGAGTATTCATATCCACTTGATGAAAAAGCAGACAACACACAAACACAATCAAATGACTATTACTGAGCATCTTTGAGTTTTTAAAACCATTCCCATGAGTTTATCAAAAAATATATCTGCAATTTTGTCGATCCAAGATTCTTATTACAACATCATATTTTAGGCTTTAACATTTCCTACGTAGTAACAGCCTAAGTTAATAGTTGACGTTCAAGTTTGCCTTGTGTGCTGCATTTCTACAGTTCATTATCTTATCTATGTACCAACCCGTTCCACCTTAAAAAAAAACTGGCTGTCACACATCTGCCGTTCAACAGCAAACACTCAGGTCGCAGCTGATTGGCTCGGCTGATCTCAGTGTGATTCAGCCTACAGATACTCCCCTTGGCCTTGTTCCAGCTCAAGGGGGTGTGTAGCCTTCAGAGCACATACTGTTTTCCACATAGCTACCACTCAGTAACACATACCAGCAGATAGGGGTCTGAGTCCTCCAGGCCACTCATGAGTGACACAAGTTCACATAAAGAACAGAGGAGGAGACTTTGTTCACAAATAGTGCTTAGTACATGTGCAGTTGAGAAAAGTTTGACGACATTTTTAATCAACCTCTGTTGAAGCTTTAACTCATCATGCAGCCTTTTCATCCAAAATGTCATGCAGAAAAGTCCAGCTCACCCGTTGCTGTAGCCTGTGCTCGGACATGCAGATCAGAACAATCATGCATGTGCAGCGGCACAATAACAGCAGTCGTCCATCATAACAAATCACTGGAAAGAAATATGTTTTGCTATCAAATGGGCACTCTGAAAGTACTGTTATGACACACCCAGGCATTCCTTTGGTTAAAGACTAGCTGCTGCAGAACCTACAAATTACACTTCAATTAAAATAACAGAGTCCAAGTCATCTTTTGTAAACAAGCCTCCATAGTGTACCTGCACGTGTCCTGGAATTCAAGCTGGAAAAAAGATAAAGAACCAGTTCATCAACTACAGACAGTTGAGGATAGATGTGAGATGAATGAGTGTTTAACTGTCATCATATTTTGTTGCCAGCTTTTAAAGAGTCAGTGTTTTCATATATTTTCTGCTTCATTAAGATATACTTGTAACAGAGTGACAAACATAAACATAAGGACACTAAAAATAGTTTAACTGACAGTTAGATGCTAGACATTCTTCCACTATGGCTTTATCACCACAGACATGTTTATGCATCACACCCAAGGTGGAAGTGATACCATTAATCATGGCTGTAATCCATGTATGTGTGTCACTGTCCACGAGCCCTGGTACTACTGTCACAGCATCAGTCATGATATTAACTCAGTTTCCGGCCAAATCTATTGTTAAAAGGGTCTATAATTTCATGTTTCACTGTATTAAAAGGACACAACATTACAAGTAAAGCTAAAGCTACTTTTATTAAACCAAAGAAATATGCTGTCCCACAGCGACATATATGCATTGATATTATTCATAGTCAGAGTTTCTCTTTCATTTCCTGGAGTCAAGATTCCTTCTCCAATGTGTTCTGCTGTAAAATATGTTGATCTACTTCTTGCTATTCAGTGGTGTGACTAGAACAGGTTTTACTCCCCCATACACTAAAGCAGTGTGTATCAACAGAGATAAGGTGCCTTTATAAAGTATTTACTGCTCACAAAATGAATTATTTGCTCTCAGACAATAAAGGACAGCTGTCACTGGTATATTATTGCCTTGTTATCCTGTTTACTCACACTTTTATTAGGATTCATATAAAGCGAAAGATCTGAGTAATGTTCATCCTTTTGGAATTAAGACTACAGATATTGTGTAACAGACCATTAAATACATTCCTATTAATACTTCTCAGTCTCCAACCTCCTTTTCACCACTTTTTAAGAATCCTGAGCTGTACTCATGACAGTGTGTTGTAACTCAGATGTTTAGAGGCTGACAGAGCAAAGTGCTTTGTCATTGTGCTTCATAGAACTGAGAGTGAAGGTGCGGGCCTCACTGACTCTCCTCTGAACACACAGTAAGGGGTCAATGGGTCACGAGAAAACACCAGCCAACCTGCTGAGACTAATGTGTGTGCAATTAAATGCAACAAGGCTCCATTTGGAGTGAAATGCTTCATGGGCAGCTGTTCAGCAGTGGTATAGGTGTCAGCTCTTTCATTCATCCTGATGATGCAACATACATAGTGTATGCTGAGTGGTGTGTGGAGTTTGAGCATCTGTCACTGATTGACTAATAAGGCAGTCAGAGGGTCCGAGTTCCTTCATGTCAGTCAGGTTTCTCTGAACAGCACTAGTGCCAAAGTTTACCCCAGCAGGCTGTCAGACCTCCAGCCTCAGATAGTCAGCAGTGCGCATTCTTGTGTGACCAGGATCTGCAGAATCCTAATGAGATTAGCAGACATGAATCCATCAAAGACTGAGACTGTTCTCTGTAGTGTTCACATGTTGTCACGTTTGTCTTTTCTTTACTGTTAAGATGAAATCTGGTGTGTCTACAAGACAAGCCCAACAGTTCAGAGTAAACCCCAGGCTGGGCTGTGCTTCTGCCTCCACAGTAACTGTTAACTGTCATCAGTGTTCTTTTAGTACTAACTGATAATTGTATCTGAAAACACAGGTCGAGGAGAAAGTTGTAAACAAGTTTGCAGCCACGTTCCTGCGCAGGAAAGCACTGAGGAAACAAGTTAATCCCTCTCAGACCGACAGGAACTTTCTTACCTGCCAGGATGGCTTTGCCCGGGTGTGTGAGTTTGGCTTTCCCCGCAGGAGCTGCAGCGGCCAAACACCGGGGTCTGTGGAACGGACTCACGAATCTAGGCTGTCCGGACATGGCTGCGATAGCCCCGGCCTAACTTTTTTGTCAACACGGACGTGCTCGACTGTCGCGAAGCCCAGTCAGTTCAGCCTTAAGCCCTCATGCAGTCTGCGTGCTTTGTGCGGGGAATCGCGATGCGCACATTCACAGTCCAGCCGGTGGTGACCATTGGACTTGGTACTGATCTCACACTGATAATGTGTGTACTTTTGACAAGTTCCCTCCGAGGTACACGGAGGCGGATAGCGTCGAGTCAGTGTGCGTTCAGGGCGGGGCAGGACACGGCACTTTCCCCCCGACACGGAAAACGCCATGTTTGTCATAAACATTTAAGGAGGACCGGGGTGATTCTGTGCAAAACCTGGAGCCTGGGTTCTGCTCTGCCTCACAGACAGTTTCCGGGCCACTTTAAAATACCAGACACCGCCTACAGAGGGCAGCATTTCCAACAGCATCTCTACCGTAAAGCGAAAATAAGAAAACAAAGGTCCGTAATAGTCATTGAAGCCAAATGAATCACTTGATAAACACTGCAAACACATGCAAGCTCATAAATCACAGATTTGGATGCACAAAAGTTGAGTTATACATTATTTTAATCTAAATACATCATGATGGTATTTATAACATTTGCTGCATGTGGTATGTATGTCAGATATTTACAAATATATATTTGCAAAACACTTCTTGTTTATCACTGTTTATCAAACCCAGGTATAATACGTTGCCATTCTGTTTTTTAAAAACATCTTTTTTTTATTGATTTTATGTAGAATACAACACATCAGTGTGCAATATCACAAATAAGTTGCCATTCTCTGTGTACAACACAGTTTGCTTTGTCAAGTTTGGTGGCTTCTCAGTCTACACAAGTCGATCTTAGACAAGCATGGACACATATTCACTTGACTCAGTTAACTCCTCATACAAGTACTCTAAGTTATAAAGTAGAGTTTGCTTGTCATAGACTATGCACAGAAGCATTGATCTCACGCACTGGAAAAGAGTAAGGTAATAACTCACTACCATTTCCATTTGCAATAAAAACAGAAACAAGTATTCACTGCAGTGAATATAACTAGGATGATATGGTCAAACACTCAATGCCTAAGAGCCCCACCATAGAATACACTAAGCACTGTTTAAAAACACATTCAGTATTATTGTATCCACCTCTAAATCTTCAGTATCTGGTATCTATCTGACATGAGTAGCTCACAAAACACAGTATTGACATGTAGTTTTAACGTTCTGTCAGTATCCTTGCAAACTTACATTACAGCTGCAAATAATTCAGAAAAGCATGAGCTTAACATTACTTCAGCTTATAATTTCATGTGTTTATTTACTTAAACATAGATATGTATAGGTTGTGGTATTTTCCTCTGGGTCAGCCACAAAAAGGGGGGGGGGGGCATAGAGAGCCCTGCCCACTGCTCACTGTACAAATTTCAATATCTATTTCTGTATGCCTATATTTATTTCTGGCATAAACCTGTTTGATTCTTCTGGGACGTGTCTTTTACTCCTGATTCTTTGTTTTCAGGCCTGTGAGTAACTCACTAGTACCGCGCATGCGCTATATGTCTCCTTCATTGTGCCCTGTCTCCGTCTCTTCACTTAAGCTAGGCTAGCTGTCAATCCACCCTGCAGCATCGCGCAAGGGACACTCCAGGCTTTGCAGACTCCCCTTGCTAACACCTTTGCATTGGTAAGAAGCGTTATCTGTAACACATCTATTTGCTATGTATAGTTAATTGATAAGGCTGAGAACTGACACTTGAATAACGGTGCGTTTTCACCAAGGTTAGCTACATTCCACTGACCGATTAAGCTAACGGTGTGTCTGTTATGTAATAATGTTTAGCCTTGTAATGCACAGTTTAATCCTGGAATGATAGCTCGTTATAGTGCAGAAACGCAAGATTGCAACGTTTTCCGTCCACGGTAGCACGGTTTAGCTAGGTTTCCGACTAGCTAACTGCAAAGGGGTGTGTTCTTTAGGGAGCTAGGCAGAGAACTTTAAAAAATTCACCAGTATTCATCTGCTGCAAATCCTTTTTCTTGCTAGCTTGTTACCGCAGTTCACAGGGCTACTAGTTCGCTGTCAAAACCCCCACACCTCTTTTAACTGGCCCATCTGTTGTCCTTTGTCCCAGATAGGAGATGCATTATGTAGCACCAACTCTTTCTTAACATTATATTTTAGAAAAAATATACAAGGGCAAAGCACTGTCTGCTTTCAACTTAGCCCTGCCGTCAAAGTGAGCGGTCATTATTAATACTTTAAATATAACTTTAGTAGCTACTTGTGTATAACTGTCTTTAGAGCAGTGTGTCGAAGATGAGGTATCAGGGCCTTTTTCACAACCTTGAGACTTGCTGATCACTGGTGTTTCATCGTGAACTAGCTCAACTGCTTTAGCTATATGCATCGTCAAATTAAAATTAGGAAACCAGTCATTGATTTATTTGCTTAATGACGTTTACGTGCACAAGTAGGCTGCTAGTTTATTAGGGATGCAGAGCCCATTAGCTGTTAGCTTCCCATCAGTCTCTAAAGGAACAGCTTGTTCCCTACAGCTGGAGTCTACCAGGAGACTGGGCTTGTGCATCATATGACTGGATTTTCATTGTTTTAGATACATGGGAAAACCACACGATGTAAATTGTGTCATCTACCGATTTTCTTAATGTAGTACAGTCTAAGTCTTGCAGAAGCCAGTTTTTCTGATGATTAATTCATTTAACCAAATGCCCAATATGTGACTTGCATGATTTCTAAAATGTGATTTGCTGACACTTAATGTTCTACAGCACAATGGCTGTCCCTCCTGCATACTCAGACCTGGGCAAGGCTGCCAAGGATATATTCAGCAAGGGCTATGGTGAGTACTGTTTTAGGTGCAAGAGTAAATTATTAACTGTAGGGAGTTCTTGAAACATGGCCTTTTCAGATCAGGTGTTTCAGCTGCAGCCTCTGTCCATAAGATAATAAAGATGGTATGGATATGTTTGAGCTGACATAAAGTGAGACATGAATATTGTTTTAGCTGAAATTATGCCTAAATTAGTAGTAGAGGTTGACTGATTTTTATTTTTTTTTCTTTTAAGGCCATAATATTGGTTGCATGGGGAAAAAAAACAAATATGTAATAATTGCTCAGTATCAGCCTGTCATCACTCAGTCAATGTTGGTAATACTTCAATGAGCATCAAAGTCATCACCTAAAACATTACATCTGGTAGTTAACATCAAACTTAGTGTAATATTTATTTTTTTGTTCTATTAGACTGTCAAACATTATATTGGCTTAGGTTATTTGGTTAAACCAATTAACTGGTCTATCTCTACATAATTATGACATTTTATCCTGTATATCAAACATAAGCATGTAGCATATTGTTGCAAAATGATTAAATACAGGCTCTCATATGTCCTTTATTTTTGATGTAGTTCCTGCTAACATCCAAAATTATCTCTCATAATTGCCTAGGCTTTGGTGTTGTGAAACTTGACCTAAAGACCAAATCACAAAGTGGAGTGGTGAGTATATGAACCCTTGTTTTCCCCCTTTTAACCCATCAAATGCTTTCTCCCTCCTTTGCCTTATCTAACTGTCATCTGGGAATAATTAATGTGATTCAGAACTCTCTCTGGACCAACACCCAAAAAAGGCAGGAAAAACCCTAACCCCTGATGTGATTTAACTGTTACTAAGCTCCTGAACCTGCTGTAACCTTGAGCTTGGTTTGTAGGTTGACATGCTGTGCTGAAGCGGTGGTGCTTGGCTTAATCTGTGCTCTGTTGTAGAGAAACATGACAGGCCTGTGTGTGTTTTCGGCCTCTCTGTTACTCCACTTGCTTTTCCTAACCCCTGCTCTATTTCTACACTGCTGTTCTGGATGCTCACACTCTAATGTAGATGGTAAGATTGGTGTCAAAGCCAACAGCTCTGCCTGTCCTTGTCATTGGAAATGAGTGTTTTCATGGGTTTTTGTCCTCTTCTGTTTACTCATGTAACTACAGTGTCCATCTTTTTTTTTATTGTGCTGTCACAAAAATGGTTTTTTTTCTGTGGTCCTCATGGTTAATGTTTTTCGTTCTTCCTTTTTTGTAATTCATAATATGTTACCGTTAGGTATTAATTTCCACCCAGGGCTTTTAGTGCACACTACACTGTGAACCATTGCTGTTATTACCCTCTTGCATCTTATTTACACCAGCTTTTTCGACACAAGTTCTTTGTTGCTGGGATTTTTCAACAGATTTTGATATATTGATAATTACACATTTCTATGTTTGTCTGACGTTTCCCAAACACAGTTTTGATGCATACTAAGGCTATATGTGTGACTGATAGGAAATGATCAGGTGCCAAAATTAGCTTAAGTAAATGTTCTCTGTGGTTTTCATTAGTTTTTATAAAGCTGCCTGAACATCTTAAAACCAAATCTAGTTAAAGATACCACTATGTTGTTGAAATGCAATCAGCTAGAATGACCTTGGTGTCTTTTCTATTACTTCCTTGTATAGTTCTGCAGACATCTGTACAGTTCTATCTGATTAAAGTCTTCAGTTTACTCAGTTAAAGATTGCTCTGTGGCACTCGTTCTTCCTGTCTGGTGTTTTTCAATGTGATAGTAGACCAAACATATTCTTAACAGTGATGCAGATACTGTATCTGGATCTCACCATCACAATGAATTCGTAATGATGGGGCCTTTTTAAATGAAGACACTTTATAATAAACTTCCTGAACATCTGCTCAGATTCACAGTTTTGTGTAAACTGAGTTTCAGATGTGTTGTCTTCAGGTTAGATGAACAGTTTGGTACAGTTTGTCATCGTGTATGCATTTTTCATCTCTTGGTTAAATGATGTACACATTTAGTTTGATGTAAGTGGTGTGTCAGGTGAAAAGGATAGGCAAAAAATACGCTTCTGCTTCTGGCCTATTCTTTTTTTTGTTTTTTGTGTTTATTATGGTTGTACTATGTGGCATAGTTAATGTACAAACCAAAATAAACAATTTATTCATTCAAAAAAGTTAATGCTCAAATTAATTTCAGGGTCTTGAATGTATTTTTGTATTGTAGCCCTATTACTGGGTAATTTATCTGGATGGTGGATTTTTTTTGTTTTTGTTTTTGTTTAGTTTTATTGTTTAGTGAAGCACCTTGAATTTGTTCATGTTAGTTCAGTACCGCCATTATTCATTTCATTATTGTAAAATGTTTTAAAATGTTCAATGTGTTCCTCTGTCTATTTTCTGTCCATTTATATGTAACTGGTGTGTTGCATGGATTAATTTTTGGGGGTCAGTGTATGTTTGTCAGCAGTTTATGTATGTAATGTGTACACTATTACTTAAATCGTCCTGTCATTTCTGCTAATGTTGTAATTTCTCTACAGTTTAGAAATCATAATTGGTAGAATTTCTCCTTTTTTCTCAGTTCTTATTTATGTTTTAATCTCATGTTTTGGATAGTTTCTCTGTATTTACACCCTCTTTTAATTTCATATTTGTCATGTCTGGTTGACCACACCATACTTAACACTTTGTCCTTTGTATTTCCCCTGGTCCATCTTGTCAGGAGTTCAACACATCTGGCTCCAGTAACACAGACACAGGAAAGGCCTCAGGGAGTCTGGAGACCAAATACAAGATGAAGGAACTGGGCCTCAGCTTCAATCAGAAGTGGAATACAGATAATACACTGGCGACTGAAGTCACTGTGGAGGACCAGGTATGTGGACATACTATAGATATTCACACCTGGTTTCTAAACTGATATCCACACATCTTTTCATTAGTATATAGTTGGAAAAACTGTTAACAAATGGTATTATTTTGACCTACAGCTGGCTCAAGGACTGAAGCTCGCCTTGGATACCTCTTTTGTACCAAACACAGGGTGAGGCCACATTTATTTGGTTTAATTATATATGTTTTAGAAAGACAATGTCCAAATTGGGTAACACTGTGTAAGAACAATCACCAGTTTTTTCTTTACAACATACTAAGTAGTTTTACAGGTGTGCCATTGTTAGTACTGGAAGGGATTTCATGGTTTTACAAATGTTTTTCCAGTAAAAAGAGCGGCAAGCTGAAGACAGGTTACAAGCGTGACTTTGTAAACCTGGGCTGTGATGTTGACTGCGAGGGTCCCATCATCCACGCTAATGCCGTGCTAGGCTACGAGGGCTGGCTGGCTGGTTACCAGATGGCCTTCGACACAGCTAAATCCAAACTGGTCCAGAATAACTTTGCCCTTGGATACAGGGCAGGGGACTTTCAGCTGCACACCAATGTGTGAGTACTCCGGTGTGTTTGGAACTGGACAGAGCGAGGTTAACAGATCCACCCTGTGTCCTTTATATAAACTAACCGAGTGGCTGTTTGATCGATCCTCCCTTCCATGTAATATGTTGCATAAAACCACCAGCTCTTATGCAGTGTTTAGTATTATAAAAAAAATATTCTTAATGCAGAAATATGAATATGCATTTTACTTATAGAAAGTTTGTTAATGATTTTATTTCGGCTTGGTAATAGTTTTACAAACGCCCCAGAATGGGTCCCTGACTTCTAGGTTGTAAACACTTAATGTATGCAGTAACATCATTTTAGGGGAGTTACTGTACTGACATGCCAAATGTCAAAGCATGCTTAATATCCCATCTCTGTGTAAACACTGATGGAGGCAGGATGCACCAGCACTTTATATTAAAGAGTCTCCTTATTAAAAGTTGGAACAAAGGCTTTATAATGTGTGAGACTTAGCAGGAAAAAATCAACAGAGGTGGATGAACTGTTCACAATGATACATTTTTACCATCTTGGTGTGTCTGTGTGTGTGTGTGTGTGTGTGAATATTCCTGAATCTGTGTGTTTTCTGTGTCAGTAATGACGGGACTGAGTTTGGCGGTTCCATTTACCAGAAGGTGAATGACGAGCTGGAGACAGCGGTTACTCTGGCCTGGACCGCAGGCAGCAACAACACTCGCTTCGGTATCGCTGCCAAATATAAGCTGGATAAAGACGCCTCCCTGTCTGTAAGTCTTCTGTGTGCTCCTCTACTCTGGCTTTCTACAAATGCTGAATATTCTCACTAACAACTGATGTGTTCATGTTTCTTCCGGCAGGCCAAAGTCAACAATGCCAGTTTGATCGGAGTCGGCTACACCCAGAGCCTTCGGCCAGGTAGACTGTCGTGAATCCAAAGAATTAGGGGCTTTAATAGCAGTGGTCGTACGGGTGCTTGAATTTCATTGTTGTTTTCAAGGTCTGAAAAGTGCTTGAATTTTAGTTTAAAGGCTTGAATGTGCCAGCACTTATAACTCTGTGATATGATTGATTGATTTATTTTATTAACTCTGCCAGGTTAGATGCCTAGCCAAAGCTACTTACAGAGAGATGAAACATTTCGAAAAATAAAACCTTATGTCAAAAATAAAATTAGTGAGTACTCTCTGGTCAATGCCAGGTACATTTTTTATCTTAATATTTGGCTCGGTGCAAGTGTGCCTGAAGAACGTCAAGGGGCTTCCCTTTTTTTTGGATGAAACTTTCTAAACTCTTTGCAATTGCATATCATGATTTTAGATTTTTATAGCATAATAAAATATACATCATTGTGATACAAAATAATTAAGTGTGGCTGAGGAGAGGGCTGTCTGGGCTTCTTTTATTGCATCTGCTGCCTTTGCGACCCAGATAAGTTGATGAAGACGACGACGATGATGACATTTATTCCTGTAGATATGTATTTTACCCCAGCAATAAGATGCTGTGTTGGAAAAATGTGAAAATTGCCCTTAAAAGTGCTTG